>JAABKJ010017545.1:1836942-2042665 GCA_011634705.1 Andricus grossulariae
CCATATAGTTGAGCTTTAACAAAAAAGGATAAGCTTTTAAAATATTGTAGAATTTTCAACAAAACAATGAAATTTTTTTCATATAGTTCAATTTTCAATAAAAAAAAGAATTTTCAATAAAATCGTTAAATTTTTAAACAAAAAATAAAATTTCAACTAAAATGATGAATATTCAACTAAAAAATCAAATTTCTACATAGTATTTCAACCTATCAGTAGCATTTTTAATAACAAAAAAATTTAATTTCTACCACAAGAGGTGAATTTTTAAACGAAAAAGACGAATTTTCCACAAAAGAGTTGAATTTTTATCCGAAAGAGAACTTAAGTTCAATAAAGAAAAAATGTCAATTAAAGTGTTGAATTTTCAAAACACAAATAAGAATTTACTAAAACAAAAAGTTGAATTTTCAAAAATAAGTTAATTTTTACCCAAAAAGTTAAATTTTCTATGCGGAAAGAACAATTTTCAAAAAACAGTCGAATTTTCAACCAAAAAGAATCATTTTTTCTAAAATTATTAAATTTTTAACAAAATATTAAAAATTTTCAACAGCGCAGTTGAATTAGAAAAAAACATAAATTTTCAATAAAAAATGAAAAAGCTAAATGTATAGGTAAAAATTAATTTTAAACTAAAGTTGATATTTGAACAAGAAAATATTTTTATTGAAAAATAGAATCACTTGAGTTAAACCGAAGGCGAATTTTCCACAGAATTATAAGATTTTTAACCAAAAGACGAATTTTTCTATAAAAAGTTTGGATTTTCTATCCAAAAATGTCTATTTTTAAGAAGAAGAAAAAAGTTAATTTTAAACCAAAAAGTTGAGTTTTCATTCAAAACAGTTGAATTTGTTAACTAAAACTACGATTTTTCAATGAAAAAGAATGGCTTTTTAACAAAATTGTTTTCAAAAACTAATTTATGTAAGGTACCACGTTTATTAAAATAACCGAATTTATTATTTAGTTTAGAATGCGAGAATTTCAATAGTAAGAGTTCAGAATAATAGAGTTTAGTGTGCAAGGGCTTAGAGTGCAAGGATTCAGAATACAAGGGTTTAGAATACAAGAGTTTAGAGTGCTTGGGTTTTGATTACGAAAATTTAGAGGGCGAAAGTTTAGAATAATAGAGTTTAGAGTGTAAGAGTTTAGAATGCAAAAATTTGAAGTGGTTTAGCTTAGAGTTTAAGAATTTAGAGGGCAAGAGTTTAGAGTGCGTTAGCTTAGAGTGCAAGAATTTAGAAGGTGAGAGTTTACAGTAATAGAGTTTAGAGTGCTTCAATTGAGAGGACAAGCGTTTAGAGTGCTAGGGTTCATAGTGCGAGGGCTTAGAGTGCAAGAGTTTAGAGTGCGTGAGCTCAGAGTATAAGAGTTTAGAATGCAAGAGGACGTGGGTTTAGAGTACAAGGGTTTAGACAGCGAGAATTTAGAGGGCAAGAGTTTAGAGTGCGTGAGTTTTGAGTAGGAGAATTCAGAGGGCGGGAGATCACAGTAATAGAGTTTAGAGTGCAAGGATTTAGAGTTCAAGGATTTGCAGTTCAAGGATTTAGAGTGCAAGAATTCAGAGTGCAAAGATTTAGAGAGCGAGTGTTTAGATAAATACGGTTTGGAGTGCGAGGGACTATGAGGGACTAGAGGGCGAGGATTTATAGTGCAAGAGTTTGGAGTGCGTGGGTTTTGAAGGCGAGAATTTAGAGGGAAAGAGTTTAGAATAACAGAGTTTGGAGCGCGAGTGTTTAGAGTGCAAGGGTTTAGAATCTGAGAGTTTAAAATGCAAGAGTTTAAAGTGCGTGGACTTAAAGTGCTGGAATTTAGATGGCGAGAGTTACAAATAATAGAGTTTAGAATGCAGGGTTTTAGAGTGCGAGGATCTGGAAAGCCATGATTTATAGTGCAAGCGTTTATGTACAAGGATTTAGAGTGTTTGAGTTAAAAGTAATAGGGTTTAAAGAGCAAAGGACTACAAGGCGAGAGTTTAGAGTCTAAGAGTTTAGAATGCAAGAGTTTTGAATATGTGGGTTCAGAGTGCGAGAAGTGAGATATCGATGGTTTAGAATAATAGAGTTCAGAAAGCACGGGTTTAGAGTGCAAGAGTTTAGAGTCAAACGATTTAGAGTGCAAGGGCTTAGAGTGCAAAGTTCCATAGTATGACGGTTCAGAATACGAGTATCTGGAGTGCGAGAATTTAGAGGGCGAGAGTTTAGAATAATAAAGTTTAGACTTCGAGGGGCCATAGAGCGAAGGACTAGAGGGCGAGGGTCTAAAGTGCAAGAGTTTAGAATGCGTGGGCTTAAAGTACGAGAATTTAGAGGGCGAGAGTTTATAATACTAGAGTTTAGAGTGCAAAGCTTCAGAGTGCAAGTGTTAAGAGTGTAAAAGTTTAGAATATGAGAATTCAGAGTGCAAAAGTGCAGAGTAAACGAACTCAGATTCCAAGGGATTAGAGTGCAGGAGTTTAGAGTGCAAGGGTTTAGAGTGCGAGAGTTTAGAGTGCGAGTTTTTAGAGTGCGAGAGTTTAGAATGCGACAATTTAGTGTACGACAGTTTACAGTAATCAGATTTAGAGCCAGAAGGTTTAGAGTGAGAGGAGTTTAGAGTGCAAAAGTTTAAAAAAGGACAAATTATTGTTTTTATCGGAATCTTATCAATGAAAGTTAACTTAAACTGAAAGATGTCCACAATTCTCAAGATGTTTGTAGATCAAAAGATGTTTATAGACCAAGAAGATGTTTACAGATCAATCAGTCTCACATCAGTCCCACTTTTCACACTTCAGTTAAAGCTAAATAAATCAACTCGATGTTTGTTATGAGGCAATCTCAATGATGTAATGAACCAATATCATGAATTGTGAGTAATATGGCGATGTTGACGACTGATTGAAAGAAATTTTTCAAATTTTCAAAGGGAATGATATATCTCTGAAGCGACAAGATTGTGGCCACAGTGAAGTATAGTGCCGTCAAGTAAGAAATACTCAGCAGGGAATTTCTCACAATTGAATCTCTCACTTATATATACGAAATAAAACGATGCTCGGCGCCTGCGGCGACCACGAATCACTGCGATTACTCGGAACCTTGATAGGCAATAGGAATCGGTATAAGGCGTAGAAAGCCGAGTTGCCATAACGAGAGGTTCGATTGTCACGGCTGCAGGTGCTTCTATCGCTCGGTTTCTTGCCCGTGACTCCACGGCTGGTTAATTGCATCTACTGGAAAACGGTACATGCGCCCGGAAAAATGCGGTACTCAAACTACCAGTATATACTTTAGGACCGATAAATTACCTCAAGAACTTAGAACTGTCTAGGAATTTTTGGCAACAAAAAAAGGACTGGGAAAAGTGAAGGCTTTAAAAAAAAATTGGTATGATCCTAAACTATGAACATAGAGAGATTTGTGTTTGAACATCTTTGGAAAAAGCTAACTTGACTAAAAGATGTTTACAGATTGAACAGATGTTTGCAGATCAAAAGATGTTGACAAATAAAAAAGATGTTTACAGTTTTAACAATGTTTGCATACAAAAGATGTTGGAGACTAAGAAGATGTTTACAGACTAAGAAGATGTTTACAGATAAACGAGATGTTGACAGCTTAAAACGATGCTCACAGCTTAAAAGATATATGCTGATCAAAACATGTTGGCAAATAAAAAAGATGTTTACAGTTTAAAAAATGTTTGCAGGCAAAAGATGTTTATATACTAAGAAGATGTTTACAGATCAAAGAGATTTTTACACATTGAAAGGGAAAATGTTCGTAATTTTTACTCGGAAATCTTCTCTATAGTTCGAAAGTAAAATATCATCCAGGGGAGACCGAAATTTTTCATATTTTCCTCCAAAAAAATTCGAAAAAAAAAACGAAATATTAAAAATCTGTCAAAATCACGTTAAATTACGTCAACCATTACGACAATATTCGTAATTTTTATTCGAAAATCTTATCTTTGGTCAAAAAGTAAAATATTCAGGGGAGACCCAAAAAGTTTCATATTTTTTCCCTAAAAATCCGAAAAAAATTAAAAATCTGTAAAAATCACGTTCAATTACGATATTTTTAGTCACGAAAATATTCGTAATTTTTATTCGAAAATCTTCTCTTTAGTCCAAAAGTAAAATATCATCCAGGGAAGACCCAAATTTTTCACATTTTCTTCAAAAAAATACGAAAATAGTTAAAATTTGTAAAAATCACGTTCAATTACGTTATTTTTAGTAACGAAAATATTCATAATTTTTATCCGAAAATCTTCTCTTTAGTACAAAGGTAAAATATCCAAGGGAGATCCACATTTTTAATATTTTCCTCCAAAAATTTCGAAAAAAATCAAAAAAATTAAAAACAACGTTCAATTACGTTATTTTGAGTCACGAAAATATTCGTAATTTTTTTTTCAAAAATCTTCTCTTCAATCCAAAAGTAAAATACCATCCAGGGGAGACCCAAATTTTTCACATTTTCCTCCAAAAAAATACGAAAATAGTTAAAAATTGGTAAAAATCACGTTCAATTACGTTATTTTGAGCTATGAAAATATTCGTCATTTTTATTCGTAAATCTTCTCTCTAGTTCAAAAGTAAAATATCATCCAGGGGAGACCCAAAGTTTTCATATTTTCGTCCATAAAAATTCGAAAAAAAAAACAAAAGATTAAAAATTTGTAAAAAATCACGTTCAAATACGTTATTTTGTGTTACGAAAATAACCGTAATTTTTATTCGAAAATCTTCTCTTTGGTCAAAAAGTAAAATGTCCAGGGTAGACCCAAATTTTTCATATTTTCCCCCAAAAAATCCGAAAAAATTAAAAATCTGTAAAAATCACGTTCATTTACGTTAAATTCACGTATACGAACATATTCATCAATTTAAAAAACTAGTTATCGAATTACGAAACAAACAAAGCATTGGTAATTTTTTCTTTTTAAACATTGATAATTTAGTCATTATTAAATTATGAATCGATGAATAAATGAATAGAAAATTAAAATGAAATGAAACAATAAATAAGATAAATGAATAAATTATGAAAAAATATCGAAAATTTAATAATTATTAAATTATGAATATTTATAAACAATTGTAATTTTTTCTAAACATTGATAATTTAGTCATTATTAAATTATGAATTGATAAATAAATGAATAGAAAATGAAAATTAAATGCAACGATAAATAAGATAAATGAATAAATTATGAAAAAATATTGGAAATTGAATAATTATTAAACTGTGAATATTTATAAAAAATTGTAATTTTTTTTAAACATTGATAATTTAGTCATTATTAAATTATGAATCGATGAATAAATGAATAGAAAATTAAAATTAAATTAAACAATAAGTAAGATAAATGAATAAGTTATGAAAAAATTTTGAAAATTTAATCATTATTAAATTATGAATATTTATTAAAAATTGTAATTTTTTGAGCTGGAATAGAAAAGTTCTGATTAAAAAAAGATTCGTAATTTTTATTCGAAAATCTTATCTTTAGTCCACAAGTAAAATATCCAGGGGAGACCCACATTTTTAATATTTTCCCCCAACAAATTCGAAAAAATTAAAGAACTGTAAAAATCGCGTTCAATTAGGTTATTTTGAGTTATAAAAATATTCGTCATTTTTATTCGAAAATCTTCTCTTTAATCCGAAAGTAAAATATCATCCAGGGGAGACCGAAATTTTTCATATTTTCCTCCAAAAAATTTGAAAAAATAAAAAAGAATAAAAATCTGTAAAAATCACGTTCATTTACGTGAAAACCACGTATTGGTCAATTAAAAAAAATAGTTATCGAGTTACCAAAAAAACCAATCATTGGTAATTTTTGTTTAACATTGATAATTTAGCCATTATTAAATTATGAATTGATGAAGAAAGGAATAGAAAATTAAAATTAAATACCACAATAAATAAGATAAATGAATAAATTATGAAATGAAATATTGAAAATTTAATAATTATTAAATTATGAATATTTATAAAAAATGGTAATTTTATGAGCTGGAAAAGGGAAGTTCTGACCCTGCCCTTTTTCTATATCATAATTTTGATGTTAATTATATCAACCGATTTTTAGTTTGTACTATTATAATTTTTCAAATTAATCAACTGTTAAATATAAAAATTATCCAACAATTAATAAAATTTAATAAAATATCTTAAAAATAATTCCAGCTAGAAAAAATTACAATTTCTTTATAAACATTCATAAATTAATAATTATTAAATTATGAATCGATGAAGGGGACGACTGAAAAGTCCCGAAAAATAAAATTCTCGAATAATAAAACTCCCGAAATTATAAAATAGCCGAAACATAAAAATTCCGAATTTGAAAATTAAAAAAATTGTTTTTTAATGAATATGATTTCTTTATTAAAAACACAATAATCAAAAAATGTTATCAAAGATAATTTTTTGGAAATATTTAAAGTTTCTTAAAATTATTGTTTGAAATTAAAATAACAATTTTTTTAAGAAAAATTTTGGTAATTTATTTATGAACAATATGGGTATTTTCAAACAAAATTATAATTCAGAAATATATTTTTTTCAACTATTGTTATTCTAAATTCAAACAATAATTTTTAAAAACTGTAAGCAGTTAAAAATTTGTTTTCTTTAATACAAATATTTGATTGTTTTATTTTTAATGAATAAGTAATATATGACAAAAAAATTTTTTTTAATTGTTTACATTCGAGAATTTTCTAGTTCAGATATTTTGTGATTCGACAATTTCCTGTCGGGAATTTTCAAATTCGGTAATATTAATACTGTCGGGAATTTTATTATTCGGCAATAAATAAGATAAATGAATAAATTGTGAATTTATAAAAAATAATTATTAAATTATGAATAATAAAAAAAATTGTAATTTTTGTAGCTGGAAATAGGAAGCAAACTTACAATTTTTTATTAGACATTCATAAGTTAATAATTATTAAATTATGAATTGATGAAGAAATTAATAAAAAATGAAAAATTGAAATTAAATACAACAATAAATAAGATAAATGAACAAATTATAAATGAAGGATATTAAAAATTTAATAATTATTAATTTATGAATCTTTATTTAAAAAATTGTAATTTTTCAATATATAATACATTTTAAAATTGGATGTAAAAAAAAATTATTTTTGTCTTTATTGAAAATAACGGAAAAACCGAAACTATAAACAAATCAGTTACTCAACAAAATTTGTTTGGATTTTGTTTGGAAATAATACAAATGATTGTTATTCTCCTCCGACTTTCCAACAAAATAATTAAAAGTTGAAACTATTAAAAGTTAAAATTATAATAAAAACAGTCGGTTGCTTGAATATTTGATTAAAATTAATTATTTAATTAAAAAATAATTAATACAGTCGCCAATCTTAATTCACATTTAAGAGATATTTTATGAAACTCTTAAAAAAAGCTGAAAAATAAATAAAAATAATAAATAACGTAACAATTGCATATATAATTTGGAGGGTGGAAATTGGTACAGAATAATAATTCAAATGTTCAATTTGCAAAACAATTTATTGATTCGATAATTTGATTATACCTGTGTGTATAGTGACATAAGTAGTTGTAAAATGTTATTAGCATTAATGCAACAATAATAACAATAATATTTGTATAGTATCTGTGAAATGGTATGCTTAGCTACAGTGTAGTCTAAACGTTATCTTGAAAAATTGTACAGAATTGATAAGACTAAAGAAATGAAGAATAGTTTTCGTAGAAAGAAATGAATCTCGAGTGCTATTATGCATCATATTATCTGTGAAAATTTTCTTTTCGCACAATTAGTACAACGACATACATATACATCTAGTAGGCATACAATAAACTGATTTTCCTTTCCATTTCCACTATTCCGCAACAGTTCACAATCCCACAATCAAAATCTAATAATCCACTTGCGTTTGATTAAACGATAAATAATAATAATTATAATAAAATCTCTATTTGCACTACCCTTGCTTTTGACTATACATAAACATAAACATAAAATTACATAATATATTTTTTAATAAGGTAACAAAAAAGAAAGTGTAGAGTGGTAATACGATGAAACCCTAAATTGCCATTGACCACCAGTTTACAATATTTGTTATATATTTTGTTTAATCAATAAAGAGAAAGAAAAGGAACAAGAAACTTAACGTTAGACTTTTTCGCAATCGTGACCTAGTAGACTATAAACATTAAATCAACAATTGATTGGTAAAAGCTCGTAGATTCATATTTCAGTTACACCATTGAAAAAATAATCATTAGAAAGAATTATACAGTCCACAGTCCACATTTTACAAATCAACTCTATTCGATGCCAGCAGCTTATTGATTTTGAAATTGGCAAAATTCAAAATTTATATTTTACATATTGTACAGGCTAGCAAAGAACATTTTATATCATCACGTAATATAAATTGTCGGTATTAAATATGCTCAGTTCTCTTTTAAAAATGCATTAATCCGCCTAAATCTCGAGACAATGACTCAAAAACTAAGCAGGAGTTTGTCGATGAAACTGCCCTGAACTATACAATATAATTATCATGTATATGTGTATATGTTTATATAAATAAAAAAAAAGAACAGGTCCGAATGCAATCTTGCTTTACGTCATTGCATGCAGCAATTTGTGACAATCGCCGTACAGTATTTACTTGTCGCTTCGCCATTTCTAGCCAAATTTTCACACAAAAAAACAACAACAACAACAACAACCTCGACATTTTCAATATCCTCTGAAATTTACAATTCGAAAAAGTATTTCAGAGGATTTGCTGCAAAGCGACGGGATACAAAAGTATGTGTAACTTTTAAATTAAAATCCTAATGTGATTTACAAGTTTTACAAGGTGCTAGACTATCTCATGCATCCTGATATTTTGGAACACACTTGGACTTTACAAACCAGTCGATTCTAAATTAAAAAAAAAAACAAAAAAATGTTTCGCAATAGCGTCTCTCATCGGACAAAAATTAAAGTACGGTAGAAATCTGATTGCTGATAATATTTTCCGAGTTAAAAGTTACAATCAATACTGAATGAACGTTTGTAGTGCTACGAGTATAGTAATCAATAACGTACCAATCAACTATTATTGAGCAATCCGTCAAGTTTCGATTTATTATTATTATTTATTACATTTGTAAGTACTTTTCTCCTCTCGCTTAAAACGCAGAAATGAACATTGGCCCGGCGAATTTTCGACCAACTTTTTTTTAAAAAGGGACTGCACAAGTATTTTTGGTCCAACATTCACCTATTACATAATATCGTTAGATTCGTCGTCACTTTCCTAAGTGTGTATATGCAACAGTCTGAAACTCTATACTCGAAATTAATCATACTTTTCAAATGAACAATAAAAAAGACAAGTAAAATATTGAAATTTCATTTCAAAAGTGTGGGATCCCTAAAAAAGTGGTAGAAAGTTTCAAATAACTTGCACACAGATCTTGGTAAACTTGTCGAAAAAAAAGTTGGATATTCTCTCCTTAAAATGCAATTAAAACATTCGAGTAAATATGTATGTAAATAAAGCCAGTACAATGTAAAGATACGAGTAAATGTGTAACAGCTATTCGAGTTTCCTGTTGAAGCAACAGACTTTCTCTCGACATCACGTTTATATATAATGAACACTTAATAATACAGTTATTATACAATTTACGTAGGCTGTGAAATTCTCAAGAACCTCAATAATTGTCCCTGCAATTTTCACACAGCTTTTTTTTTTCTTTAATAAAATTCCCTCGAAAAATGACTTTAAAAATGCAGCTTTTAAAATTCTTGCCCCAATTGCAGAGAGTCATCTTGGCTCATTTACACCCAACATTACGTCCGGTTAAATCGTTAAACAGTCTAACGTTAAATATTTCGCGGATAAGACAGACCGGTGAAACTTATCGACTGATACAATAAACGTTAAATTCGCTTCGTCAATACAATCATTTGCATTTTTGGTGAATATTTACAATATAGAGGAGTGTTATATACAAAATATTTTGATCCTTCAATTCTTCAGCTCAAGCGTGAGAGTGAATCTTGGGTTGAGTGACACCAGCCAACCTTCGGTCAATGCTAACGCGGAACAATATAGTCAGAAAAAGCAATTTCTACTCGTTAAAGCTTGCGTTGCACTTGAATTATATTCTAAATAGAAACGAATAGAACACATAGAAAATAAAATAAAATAAAACGAAGAAGAAGAAGAAGAAGAAGAAATTCTGAGAAGGGATCACTAAGATTAATCAGTCGATTACGAACTTGATACAAAGCTGTTACGAGTCTGCATCATCTTTGCATAATCTAAGCTAACGACCGACGCAAGAGGCTCCAGAAAGAAACAGTGAAAATTCACATTTTCCATTTCTTTTCTTTTTTTTGTTATCACGAGAGTCCTGTTGTCAAACACAAGCCTTTTGGTTAAATATTAAAAATGAATAATGCATCGAGCAGCGCAGAAATAAGAGAGCTCATAAACTCCTAAAAGCTTCCAAGTGGGCATGAAAAACATTGAACTTAAAATAGGAACAAAGCTAACAAGAATTTAAACGCACCTTTTTTTTGGCACTCGAAATCAACAGATTTAAATTTCAATTTATTCATTAAAGTTTTTCATTTTCTTTCAATAGAATTAAATTTCACTCAAAGTTTAACAATTGATAGAGCTATATAATCTACAATTTGAATAAGTTGTTGCATCGCTTTGGAATCGACTCAACACTGTAAATAAAACGTTTTCAATTCTCTTCGAGTAGATATATAACAATAATAAACTCTACATCACTAATGCATTGCTGATAAGCAACTTTGCATTCGGAGTTGAATAAATTTGTATTTCATGCAACACTATTTATATGTAACATACAATAATACATAGTAATTCATTATTAAGATTTAGTTACAATTCGAATATGGCTGCTTCCGCAGGTAATTGATCATTAATCGTTACTGCTTTATTATTATATAAAAGTTGAGAAATCTGGACCTAATTTTCAGTTTCGCGTTGTACAGGTTCTTGGCAGACAAAAAATAGTTTCATTTCACTCTTTTAGAGTTTGTTGCTCATTTGTTTTTAGAGTCGGTCGACTTGGTAAATAGAAGAATCATTCTAGTGGATCGAATCGGATCGAAAATCGGAGAAAGATTCGACAAATACAACGCGTCTTCACTCCTTTGACGAAAGTGATGCAATTGAATTTGTATTGGTTGAGAGAAACCGAGAAAATATATAATTTTCAGTTGAGAATAAAATAGATTTTGAATTTTGCCAAAGGAGCGAAGTTTGATTTTGATTAGGAACAGATTTCGGTAAAGGGTCGACGACGATAGAGTAGATTAGATTTAGACTTTAAGGGTGGCTTTCGGAGACCAATGGTGGAATCGGGCAGGTCCTGTGGGATAGGAGGGTGGAACCCATTTATTTCCCCGGTGGCCCATGAACGGTGGTGGCGATGGGCCACCCAGAAAATGTGGAGGCATGATATTGTACCATGGTTGACTCATTGGATGAGGACCATAGCCCATATTGAAGGCGTGATTAAACCAGGAACGATTTCTATTTAAATGTAGCCT
Source organism: Andricus grossulariae (assembly GCA_011634705.1). Taxonomy (NCBI): domain Eukaryota; kingdom Metazoa; phylum Arthropoda; class Insecta; order Hymenoptera; family Cynipidae; genus Andricus; species Andricus grossulariae. The sequence continues at coordinate 1,848,550 of JAABKJ010017545.1, forward strand.
TGGGCTGTTTACATTGCGTTTCCTACCTGTACCGCCATTCGAGTGCTGTTGATTTTGGTTTGTTGTACTTAGGGGCTTGGATTTCGCTGGCTGTTCTAAAGTTGGAGTCGCTGGACGCTTCTGCAGAAAAGAAGAAAAAAAAACATTTAACATTTCTTCACGCAGGAGAAACAAGTCATTTTTCTTTAAATAAATCAGACATTCAGTTCTTGATTAAACAATCAACCAGGAATGTAATAATTTTATTACTAAAACTTGCATTAGTATAATTGATCTATTTTATTATAAATAATTGATTAAATTAAATTAAATTTTTCTTTCATGTATAAAAATAACCTTAGGGACCGTACTTAAATTATGCAATAGCTCAAGGGTCTTTTCCAGGTTTTCCAGGTCAAGAAGCCAAGTTTTTACAGTTCTCCCTTTTTTTTACACCAAATAATGAAATAACCGTTTGTTCTAGATGTAAAAAATGAGACATTTTATTTTTTATTGGCCAACAATTTTTAAGGAAAGCAGAACCATAAATAAATTCTTAATTTTTTGAGAACATAAGTCGTGTGTGAAATCCTTGAAATCTCTTTAAGCACTTAAAATCTTCGTGAAATCTTGAAATTTTTGTTAAATCTTTTGGGATCTTTTTAAATTTTTGTAAAATATTTGAAACCTTGAAATCTTTGTGAAATTTGTTGAAATCTTGAAATTTTTATGAAATCTTTTAAATATTTGGGAAAGCTCTCTTTAATCTTTGTTTGTGAAATCTTTTGCGTTCATTTGAAATCATTGAAAACTTCTCAAATTTATTGAATCCTTTGAAATCATTCAAGTATATTTGAAATCGTTTCAAATCTTTGAAATCTGCTATACTATACCCTTTTTTAAATCTTTGGAGTTCTTTTGAAATCTTTATAAAATGTTTACGAAATATTTGTGAAATCCTTTGTATTCAAAATATTTTTAGTCTGTAAAATTTTTTGAAATCTTGGAAATATTTTGAAAGTTCTAAAATCTTTGGAAATGTTCGAAATCTTTGTGAAATACTTTAAAATTTTTGTAAAATATTTGAAATCCTTGAAATCTTTAAAATCTTTGTGAAATTTTTGGAAATATTTTGAAATTTTTATGAAATCTGTAAAATTTTTGTGAAAACTTTCTTTAATCCTTGTTTGTGAAATCTTTTGTGTTCTTTTGCAATCATTGAAATCTGTTGAAATCTTCTCAAATTTTGTGAACCCTTTTGAAGTAGTTTAATATACTTAAAATATTTGTGAAATATTTCGTATTAGTTTGAAACCATTTAATTATTTGAAATTGTTTAAAATTTTTGAAATTTTTTGAAATCTATGAAATCTGGTGTACCGTATCCTTTTTGAAAACTTTATGAAATTTTTATAAAATCTTTGAAATATTTGTGAAATCCTTTGCATTCATTTGAAATCATTAAAATATGTTTAGTCTGTGTAAAATCTTTTAAAATCTTATAAATCTGTTTTATTATAATCTTTTTAAAATCTTTTGAAAGTTTTAAAATCTCTGGAAATGTTCGTAATCTTTGTGAAATCTTTGAAATCTTGTTTTTCACGCCTTTTTCAAATCTTTGAAATCCTTGTAATCTTTATGAAATGCCTGAAGAAGTGAACTGCAATGTTCACGAAACGTCGGCAATTTTCGTAGTTTTGCACACGATTGAAACCCGAAAAAGCTTTGAATTTAAAGATATTATTGTTTTAATTTCCTTGATTTTCTGAGTATATTTTTTCACGATTTTGCAACTTTTTTGCACTTAGTTCGACCGTAGGGTAGAATCTAAGTGAAACCTCCACGCTCTGAGAATCGGCGAGTTCCAGCAGCCCTGCTAAAAGCTTTTTTGAGCGCTAACTGCGGCACAACTTTCTCGACATCCTCTTTATTCAGTGTCATTAACGTCAAAAAATCTATACATGCCATTGTAAACATTAAAAACTTTATGATCCGCTCAGCATTTGATTTAAAGTGAGATGAAGCTGATTCTATCATTTCCCGAGTACGCGTCCACGTGATGACTGGGAGAACATAACCCTTATGTTGCAATAATGTAACGCAGCCTGAACCGTAATAAGCTTTTCTTTTATTTCAATTTTTGATAAATTTGTAATAAAAATGTATTCATTTGTTATTTTAAGTTTGGAAAAGTTATTATACTACTTCACCTTTAAGAGAATAAAATTAGAAGTTTGCTTGTACGTGATTTAGTTTTGAGAAAACAAAATGAGAAATTATTAAATTTGGCTACGCCGTGAACTATGTAAACATGCACAACTCAGGTCTTATATCAAAAGTAACACCATCGATACGTACCTTTGAATTTATCAACGAGACAAGATAGGTGTAAGAGGTCCAAAAACTCGATAGTTGATTTGTCCATCACTGATAATATTAAAAAACACAATTGTCTCACTTTAAAAACTTCACTCGCGTATTCGAAATACAAGAGAGAATGCACTAAATGATTATATTAGGCATTATGAGTCATGCACCTGCCAACCCAGCGGACCCAAAGGGACCCCGACGCATGCGCTTGAAAAAAAATCTTTTCTGTTGAAAATTAACTCTTTAATAAGTTCAACTTCTTTGGCTCATTTTAGCCAAAAAATTATTTTATCTTTGAAAATATTTAAAATTAGAATTCAAATAATTACATTTTATCTTATGATTATCCTTTATTGCTGTTTTTGTTACAATAAAAGTCCATAATTTGGTCAACGATGGCCTGAGAAGGACCAAAGTAAATATTGGAAAATCTCTGCAATGATGGAACATATCTTGACGCTTTGGTGTATTTAATTATAATGCTAAATAATATAATATTATCAATAGAATTGAATTTTAAATATAAATTGATTATAAATAAGACTCGGTTATTGTGTTACACATACGTAAAAAACACTGCCGTCGACGTAGTTGACGCAACAGGACAAATTTTTGAAGAGCTGGAGATTGAAGGGAAAGTTAATTTTACTTATTTAATTGTTCAAATTGTTTATTGATTTCAATGCAATTACAGTTGTACTTTTTATCTTTTTATTCTTTTTTCCCCCTCGGTATCTAGGCAAATAGACGGGGATCATATTTAGGTAATGATTCTGGTCTTATATTATGACCTTTTGGAATATTTTCATACCACTGAGCTAACATGTTTTGTTGATTTGTGATGTCCTCACGGCATTTGCTTGCAGATTGAGCGCAGTTTGTAATGCATGTCTTAACACGAGCTACAAGCTCTCCTTCGTCTTTTTTCAATTCGTCAATTAGTTTTTTACAGCAGGTTTCAGCAGTCTTTGAACAAATAATAATTTTTTTTATGTTTACAATAAACTTTCGTGTATAAATTAACCCGATTACAAAACTTTTGAATATTGATTGTATGCTTGTAATTGCTATACATTTAAGATGTTTGTTCTCACGCACCAGAATGTCAAAACTCTTTTTCAAGATATATCAAGTTTGGATACAAATTTTCAAAAATTGACAATATTCATCAGGATATTATAGGATGTTATATTTGATTAGGTCACAATTATTTCGCAAAGTTTCGTCAGCCCATCTCCTTGCAGACGACTTGCAAACGCTAATTTAAATTCAGACTAGTTGACAATTTTTTTTCAATTTCATATTTTAGTTTTATGTGAACTTTGAATCCAACGTTATAATCCTGAAAAGTTTGGCGAACCAAGCTGAAGAAAGGTTGCAAAATTATTGTGACTTATTATTCAAATTTACTAATTTAATAATTACTATCCGGCGATCTAGTGATAGTTATTGTGAAACTTGTTTCGGTGGTGTTTAGATTTAATATTATATTAATAAATATATCAAAATTGATTGGAAAAGAGCACAGATTGTGTGTGAAGTATATTGAAAAATATCTTTTTTCAAGTACCTGAATGTCCTCAGTATTTTCGACTTCATCATAACACTGTTCAAACTGTTTCTTTTTTATCTTGACACTTTTTGCAAATGGTTCAACAGACTCAGTAGTCGTACATAAGACTTCTATTTGATCCCACCTTACTCCTTCCATCTTTACAGCCTGAGCTGCAGCCTAGTGAGAAAGAAGAACAAAACTGTAATATATTTCCAACAACTTTTTTAATTCAAAAAATATTACAAAATTGAAAATTATTGTTGTCTACTGACCCTAATGTCATCGTTTGGTTTGCGAATGACTGAAGTCAGTTCTTGATTTAATCGGTTACGTGAATCTGCAACATCATCGGCTAACTTATCTGCGAAGACTATCTGTAAAGTTATTGTTATCTTAACTTTAACTGTTTTATTTATAATTTTTATAAATTTGTGTTTTCCCACGATTTTTGAAATTACTGCTACCCGCAAAATGATTCAACATTTTCAAGTTCATTGGGTGAACCAAAGATATTTGAAAATATTTTAAGAGATGTCAGAGCATTTTCAAATATTTCAAAGGATTTCTAAGAAATTTCAACGAATTGTACTGGCTTTCATCATATTATCGAGGGTTTCTACAATTTTGAAGGTTTTTAAAAGATCCCAGTAAGGCGTTTTAATTAATATTCCAGGATCTCAAAACTAAGGGATATCAAACGATATCGAAGATTTTCAAATATTCTAAGAAATTTTAATAGATTTCAATAACTTGAAGAGGTATTAGGGAAGTTTAAAGATTTGACGGTTTTTTTTAAGAGTGCAATTACTTTTAAAAGTTTTGAAAAATTTCAAGGAATTGGACAAGATTTCAAAGATTTGGGTATATTTTCAGTTATTTTTAAGCATTCTAGGGAAGTTTTAAGGGATCAAAAAGATCGAGGAATTTAAAGAAATATCCTCAGATTTTATTTTTATTTTATTTTAATAAATTTTTGAGGATCTTAAAAGATTTCATAGAACTTTAATATATGACGGGATTTCAAGAGACTTTACAATATTTAAATGCAACTTTAAAGAATTTATTCCTGAAAATTGACGTCTTTGAAAGATTTAAAAAGATATTGAAATGGTTCAAGGTATTTCTGAAGATTTTTAAGAATTTAAAAGATTTCAGGGTATTTAAAAAAATATCCATAAAAGCAGAATTTTACAATATTTTTAAAATTCCTACTACCCAAAAAATCATACAACATTTTACAACCTAGCCGCAGCTACTTTGACTAACTTTGACTAACTATCATCATCAATATCGCGAGTGTTTCGATTTGAGTCAAAAAATAATTTGTATTACAAAACAATCATTTTTGCTAACTACATATTTGATAAAACTTTGTGAGCAATGAAATTCAAGCTAAAAGTAGTTTCTGAGATCTGGGAACAAGAAAATAAGTATTAGCAGTTTTTTTCAAGTTGTATAAAGATACTTTTTATAAGATTCTTTATAAAATTCAAAATTTATCTTGATCTAATTGAAAAGTTGAAAACCAGTCGCAAAATTTGAAAAAAAATGGGGCTATCAATTCTATTCTAAGATAAAATTGCTAAAAACAATAATACATTGTTCAAACAATTAATGTGCACGTACAATTATCAATAGAAAGTAGTATCTTATGTATGAGAAACAATTCGTATTTAGAAAACCGCAAAGAAATAATAATTATCGCCGGATACTCGCAAAAAATTTTTTTTAACAAACTAGAGTTTTTTCGGGACCCTATAAAATAGACTTATGGGTTGATGATTGAAAAATAATCATTTATTCGTCTTGTGTAGCTAATTGTGAAGAGAAGTGTAAAAAATTAGGTTTATGATGAATATTTTCCATCTGAAAATATTTTGGAATAATTACGAAACATAGGAGTGGGGTTCCAAACTACTTTCTTAAGAATTTCTACATGAAGAGGGGTAAACCATGGAAAAATGTGTTCGGTAATTTGTATATAAATAAATAATGAAGCCTGTAAATTTAAAAAAGAATCGGCCATGTGAGTCTTTGTATTTTGTGAGTTTAAATTGGCGAAACTTAATATTGAATATAATATGTAAATGAATTTTTCAGTTTAATGATTGATAATTAAAAAAAAATGTTGGTAACTTACTTGAAAAGCACATAAAGCCGATGAGCAGAGAATTGCCCACATCATTGTTGTTGGATAAGTCGTTTAATATTCTCTCCTTAGCAAAGATGAGCCAGAAGTATTTCACCTGAATTTCAAAATTGGCCTTAATATACTAATTACTAATCACACGTGGAAGTTTTACTCAATGACGTCAGAGCAATCTATAAGAGATGAGTTGTGAAAAAATTACGAAATTATCATGATTTGAAGCTGTGTCAAAGCTGATGCTAAGTAAATAAAAATCTGTTTCTCTGGAATCATTGTTCAAACGGTGAATACATGTGGATGTGCTTTTTCATATAATAACATTGTAAAACGCAAAAATTAATTTCTTTCAAATGGTAGAATTTATTCACCCAGAGAAAAGTTATGTTGAAAAAAAATTTTCTTTGCTTTCTTAATTCCAAGCGTAAATTCCTTTCAAAAAAGCAACTTTTTCTAATAATTACACTTTTTCTTCTTTGAGTTTAAAAAACGATTTTTTCGATACTATTCGCCTAATTTAAAAATATATTTTTTATTTAAATAAAGGACTGGCTAAAATTTGAGAAATAATTTCCTCAGTTAATGGTTTCGAACTAAGAAAATTATTTCTCCAAAGTGAGTAAAAGTTTTTTATCTCACTTTCTAAATCTGAATTAGCGAAATTTCATTAATTTTCAAGCAAATTCTACTAATTGAATCAGAGAACACTTAGCTAGTGAATATTGCTAGAAATAGATAAATTTGATTTGTCAAAATGTTTATATTTTAGAATTCAATGGTGAAAAAGTTCTAGTAATTTTAGAGCGAAAAGATATGAATTTATTCAGGGCTTAATTAAGATAAGGTTATTGAAATGAAAAACGTGACAAAAAAAGGTATTTCGATGAAAGAGCGTGATCGTATCCAATTTTTAGCTCTATTCAAATAGGAATGAGGCAATATTGTGATATTAATTGTGACAGTAATCATATTAATATTGTGCCTTCAAACTGGAAAAATATCAATTATTTACACCTATCAGCTATGTCACCTTTCATTATTTACTTTAACTAGCATCATCAATAGTGCAATTTTTTCAATTCGAGTAAATAAATGATTTTTAATACAAAATAAAAATTTCGAATACATATTCATTTGCTTAAAATTTTTGAGACTGCTGCCGAGATTTGAAAAAACATCGTAAACTGCAAAATTAACGAAGCCGAGAAAATCGGCAAAAACTATTCAAATCATTATTTGCGTATATCGCGGATTCTAATTAACTTTCTAAACTTTTTTTTATTGGTATCAGCTAATTTTCACATGACCTTATCCTTTATGCAAAAAATCGTTCAAAAATGTTGATTAATTTTTAAAAATGCAGTAAACGGCGTTGACTTGGATGCTGAAATTCAGGAAAATGCCGTAACGGACAGTTCCGGCTCTCTTCGAATTACGGACCTGAAAAATAGGATGTCCGTGAAGTTAACACATCAACAATTGAATATCCAACTTTTGTTTAATGGAATCGTTTTTATGTCGTAAGGATGCGTTTGAGAGCCAATTTTTTTTTTCGTTTGGAGGGCCAAACTCAAAAAGATATTCAATTTTCAAAATTAGAGTGCTAACCTCACGCTGCGAAACAAATTTTAATTTTTTTCAAACATTTTTTTACCTATCGTTAGGATGTCGTTGGGATACGTTTGATAGCTCACTTTTGACGTTTGGACGATGAAATTGTTGGATTTATCGAATAAAAAAGTCATTAGCACAATACTCGCGAGCAGTGCCTTTTCAAGTGGTCGTAACCTTCTTTGGTCAGCCGTGTCCTTAACTGTGATATGATGAGTCAGACAGAAAAAAGTGTTTTCATATTTTTGTATGAATATAGGAAATTCTGAAAAGTTTTAAAATATTGAAAATTTATTGAAAAACAGCTGAACTTTTAAAAATTTGAAAAATTCTAAAAATTTCAGAATTTTTGAGCATTGAGGTAATTAAAAAAATGTTGAAAAACTTTGAAATTTTGATAATTTTAGAAATGTAGAACATTTTAGAAACTTCAGAAATTGTGATCATTTAACAATTTTTTCAAATTTTAAGTCTTTTAGATATTTTGGAAATTTTAGAAATTTAAAACATGTTGGTAATTTTATAAATTTCGAAAATTTGAGACGCTTTTATAATTTTCGAAATTTTAAACAGAGTTTAGAAATTTTGATAATCGTACCAACTTTAGTCATTTTTGTAATTTTGAAACTTTAGATATTTTAGAAATTTTTAAAATTTAAGAAATTTCAGAAATGGTAATTCAAAAAATGTGGAAGATTTCCGAAATTTTGATAATTTCCGAAATTTTGATAATTTTAGAAATTTTGATAATTTTAGAAATTTGAGTAATTTTAGAATTTTGAAATTTTTGATCATTTGAAAATTTTAGAAATTTTGAATATTTGATAAAATTCAGAAATATTAGAAATAAATTTATTTATTTATTTATTATGATATATTAATAATAATATATTATACATATACTGGGAGCCGATGTCAATTTTTAGATGACAGTTGCTCCCAGTAGGACCCTGCGGTAAATGTTAACCTTTAGTTTTTAATTATATATATATATATAGTGAAATTTTATTTAATAATTATTTAAAAAACCACTCCAATTTTGAAATCTCAATATCTTTGCAACTGTTTGGTTGCAAATTATTCTGTTTTTATGAGGATTTAACTATATTCTTGAAAATTCGTCTCCTTTGATTGAAATTACATCTCTCATTGAGAATTCATTTTTTTTTTTGAAATTCAACTACTTGGGTGAAGGCAGAAATCCTTTGTTAACAATTAATTTTTTCTCGAATAATGTCAACTATTTTGTTGAAAATTTTTTTTTTTATTTTTTTTTTTTTTGACAATAGATTTATCTTTTCGCTTAAAATTTTAACTATTTGGTTAAAAATTAATTTTTCAACTAAAGGTTCATCATTTCAGTTCAAAATTCATTTCTTCGATTGATTTTGTTCAAAATTCGATCTTTTGGTAAAAAAATAATTTAATTCGCAAAAATGTTTTTAATTTAACCATTTGTTCCAAAATGCATCTTTTTAAGTAGGAAATTAGATAAGACATTGATGTATTTCATTGACAATGATTATTTTTTCAAATTCATACTTTTTGTTTGCAAATTTAACTATTTGGTTGCAGGTGAACCTTTTTGTTAAAATCTCATGAAATTGAATGTCAATGCAGCTTCATTGTATGAGTGAGCAAACTTTGTAAGCCTTCTCTACGAAGTTTTGAAACCTGACATAACGAAACAATTCAATATCAGAATAAAATTACGTGAAATCCCTTGAAATTTGATTTTTTCTCTACATTTCTTATTCCCTGAAATAATATGAAATCCTTTCAAATCTGTTGAATTATCTGAAATTGGATACAACTAAAGCATAATTATATGGAAAAGTTTAATTTCTATCTTCTAAGATTTATACAAGTCGACTTACACAAGCAATATAATTCATTTCTAGGTTCCAATAAAATTGCGCTTTATGTCAATAATGAACTGTTACAAGACTAAAGTATTATTCTTCACGGAAATTTTTTGATTCTTTATTTATTTATTCCCTGTCCGAACTCAAATTTACAAGGCTCCTAGAAAATTTCTTACACCAAGTCACACTTGGTTTCATTTCCAAAATTCCTTGTTCCATGTCAGAATTGAATTTATTTACAAAATTTTATATTTTAATTCGTAAATATAGTAACTCCATTTCTACTAAATTTGAGAGAGGCAAGTTTTGAATTGTGACAAATGCTGACTTGTAATAGGAATTTTGTCAAAAATTCCTTTCTTCTATATATAAATTCGCCCTTCCCAAAATTTTCCTTCCATGTCAAAACTTTCCTGTTACAAGCCAAATTCTAATTTTCAACGGAAATTCTCTATCGCAAAGTCTAAATTATAATTCTTTGCAAAAATTCTCGGTTCCAAGTCACAATTACATTTATTTCCAAAAATTTTCTCTTCCGAGAAAAAAAATATGTTAAATTAAAGTAACTTACCTAAATTAACCCAAATTTATTTTTTAAAAATGGTGAATTATATCAATGATATTAATTTCATTTGATCTATAATCAGACATACTTCATTATCATTATATAAAAAATATAAAAAAGAGAATGACGTAGATGTTTGCTTTTAGACACGAGTATCATTTATACTACTATTACCTAAAATAACATATCATTTTGTGATATTATTACAAGATGATAATTTCACGAAGTTTTGCGTCATTACAGTTTAATTGTACAGCTGAGCAAACTGTGTTGGCAACTTTTGCGCAGTTTCAAAATCTGACTTAGCAAAACATTCAGATAATAATAGAATGCTCAAAAATGGCTTGAACTCTTTGAATATTCCCGAAATCCATTAAAATCCTGTGCAGTAATTGATGAGAATATTTCATTATTGTATTTATAATAAATAAATAATATGGATTTAAAAAAAATTAACTGCTCAAATTTTGGAACTGTCGGGATTTTCCTATATCGGAAATTTTATAATTTATAATTTTTATTGGTTTTTGCAGATCTCGAAGAAAAAATTAGAAAGTTTTTAAGAATTTTGAAAGGTATCAAGAGGATAAACAAATTTTGTTAAGATAAATAGGAAAACCTAAAATTACTGTTATTTTGAAAAATTTATTTGGAAAAAATATTTGAAAATATTTTGAAAAATTTCAAAATATTTTCAAATTCCTTGGAAAGTTTTTCGAAGAAAATTTTCCAAGATTTGTAGGCAATTTTTTCAACAATGTGTAGATTTTTGAAGTTATCGTGATGAAATTTGGAAGCTCTTTAGATTTTGAAGGGTTTCAAGGCAACAAAAATATCTTCTTAAAGACACCCGAAGAACTTTTTTAGAACTTTTCAGTTTGAAAAATTGAATGAGAAAAAAAAGTTGAAAAGATTTCAAACGTAAGAATAAATGGCACGAGTGAAAAATCCCGAAAAAGAAAATGTTCGAAATAGAAAATTCCCGATATTATAAAATTGCCGACAATGGTGGAATTCAGCAGCACGAAGAGGAATATGTGGCTGCCAATTAGGGATGGGCTGGAACAAGCGGAGCGACTCGTGCACGAACTGCGCGATCACTATATGACGACCGAAGGGCTTCATGGGGATTTGATCGAGAACTTTGGACGAACTGCCCGAACGAGAGTGACGACCCGTGAGGAGAAGGCAACGAAGAACACAGACAGAAGCTGCACTCAAGACTGACGAAGCAGTGGCAGCTCCCATTCCCCGTGATAGGAAGCGAGAGAGGGAGACCACCCTGAGTCCAGTAGAGAAGAGTCCTTCTAAGCCTAGGAGCAAAAGGCCGAGGACCCGTTCTGCTGCAGTGACGACCTCAACACCTAAGAAGGACGACGAAGGGATGCCTACACAGGCAACCTAAGCTACGAAGGAGAGAAAGAGGCGAGCTAGACACGAGGCGGTTATTATAAAACCTGCCGAGGGTTGAAGCTACGCAGAGGTCCTCAAGGAGCTTAAACGTAAGGTGAAACCTAACACCCTTGGTGTTAAAATTAAGGGTGTCAGAGAAACCAGGAACGGCGAGGTCGTTGTGGAAGTAGGACCTGCAGCGGACGACAGATTAAAGCTATTCGCTGCCATTAGAGAGGCCATCGGTAAAAGTCGAAGTTTTAGACCTCGACACCACAACTGTTGCGGAGGAGGTTGAGGCTGCGGTCAGGAAATGCCTAGGAGCAGAATCACCTGAATAGATAAGAGTCACTCTCACGAAAAGGGCCTTCAGAGGAACGCTGAAGGCATTCGTGGGAGTGTTAGAAGAACAGGCGCGAAAAATATTACACGTAGGACACCTGAAGGTAGGGTGGGTATCCTGCCGTGTGCATAAGAAGGCGGAGGCGATAAGGTGCTACCGCTGCCTAGGCTTCGGTCACATGGCAGCGAACTGCGAGGGTCCAGATAGGATCAAATCATGCTGGCGATGCGGCAAAGGGGGGCATAAAGCTGCAGTATGCGAAAGCACACAGCAGTACTACCTCTGCGCCGCAAAGGAAGGTAAGCCCCGGACAAACCATCGCCCAAGGAGTTACTTGGCGTTCAGAGAGGCAGCCTCATTGAGGAAGCCTCTTGGACGTGCGAGCTAACATCGTAGCTGGGCAGGTCCGCTAGAAGCCCATAACAACAGGTGAAGACCAAGCTGGCACAAAAGACGAAGGCCGAAGCACGGCCAAAAAACGGCACCCCCTGAAGTAATGCGAAAGCGGTTCCGGGGGGAATCATGCCAAGGAGAAAGGGTGGTTGTTTTTAGTCAGTGGTTGGTAGCATCACTATAATGATCGAATTAAGATCTTTGTGTATATTTATATATATTAAGGTCATTGTAGTGATGATATCAGCATCCCAACACTACCGAGAAGTGCGGACCCTTCTCGGTGTGTGTTAGCACATTTTCCACCTTCCCTCGTAAAAAAAATGTGCAGTTGCATGAAAATTCCATTCTGCTTCATATCAAAAATCGTGCTCGGGGAGCGATAAGTTGGCAAAGTTCTTAGGATATTTGTACTGTGCTGCTGAACCATCTGAATTGTATATTACAAAGTACACAGTAATTCCCACTTTCTCTCGTAAATGAGATATTAGCTTTCTTTGATAGAGATGCACAGCAATCCTATTATGCTCTTTTATATCCGATATTATGGCGTATCTGATGTTTTACAATTCACCTTCAGGTGTTGCTCGGTAGTATGTCACAAATGGATGGACGGCAACTTGTGTTTTCAACCAATGCTTACCTCGAAAATAACACTGTAAATCAATTGTGTGGTTTTCAGCCAAATCTAGTTGAAGAAGAATTTGACCCACTGCTAGATTAGATTTCACGCTGTTAATGTACGCACTTTGTTGTCTCGTAATAAAATCATGTCGAAGAAGTCGTTTCATATCTTCCCTTAAACTGTTAATAAGTTCATCTACGGGTGCGATAACAGTTTCTAAATCTGATCGATCTACGTTTAAACATTGTTTAATCTTGACAAGCTTTCTTTGATAGAGATCCACAGCAAACATATTATGCTCTTTTATATCCGATATTATGGCGTAACTGATGTGTTATATAATTCACCTTCAGGTGTTGCTCGGTAGTATGTCACAAATGGATGAACGGTGACTTGTGTTTTCGACCAATGCTTACCTTGTGAAGAATACTGTAAATCAATTGTGTGGTTTTCAGCAAAATCTAGTTGAACAAAAATTTGACCCAATGTTAGATCAGATTTAACGCTGTTAATATACACACTTTGTTGTTTGGTAATAAAATGATGTCGAAGAAGTTTCATATCTTCACTTAGGCTATTAATAAATTCATCTACGGGTGCTATAACAGTTTCTAAATCTGATCGATCTACGTTTAACCATTGTTTAATCTTGATGTCTTCAATATAATTTTCAGTGTAGGCATTTTCTAAAAGAAGTTTGAGATTTTCTTCCCCGGGACAGTTTAGACATTCATTAAAATAACACGTTTTTTGAGCAGGATTACAAATCGACCTATAAACCCTAGTTTAGCATTCTGTTGGGGAATGCAAACGCACACGTTGTGTGTACCACTTGTTCCTGCCAAAGCACTCTCTTTCGGTCTTAATTCTGCAAACTTCGAGAATCCAATTTTTTCCTCAGGATGATAGGCCTGGCATTATGCGACTATTATCATCATAGTTGTAAACATTTTTAAAGCACAATAGCGTTTGTTCTGACAAAGTTTTCCCCAGTTTCGGGTCAGGAGAAGATAGAAATCCTTTTGAAATAATTAATTCTTTAGCTTTACGAGCAACGCGATAAGGAGAATTTAAAACGGATTCAATCTTTCTGATTGTCCAACTGTTTGGCAAAATGGTTAAATTTGTAATTTGCTTTTTTTGTGCTTAATTAGGCCTTTTCAAAATTTTATTTCAAATGAGCTACAATTTCTTCATCTTTATGAACAGGATTTTCATCAAAAAGCTTGCAGCGTATCGTTTCACACACTCTTTTGGAGGCGCCTAGCTTTTGTTTCTTAGTTTTTAACTCAATAAAATTGATCTCTTTTTCTCCAAGAATTCGCAAACAAGCATTTAAAGATTAAAGAGTTTTCTCTTGGTCTAGTTTTAAAAGTTCAATTTCACTTGCAGATGAAATATTATTATCCACATCTATATCAATTTGCTCTAAGAATTTATAATTATTCTTGAATCTAGTTAACGTAATAGTCATGATTCCTAGAAAGATCAGAAGGAGTTTGTCCTTGTGAAAATTTCTTACGACAACTATCACAAATGGAATAGTTTTGTGAAATGCATTGCAAATTTTTGTGAATACTTTCGAGAAAAGGCCTTACATTTTTTGTAATATTACTGTGATCATGCCTGCCAAAAGGATTATAACATTTTTTATTGTAAGCCATTTTCGCAACGATGTATTGAAATGCGAATAAACTAAAAAAGGAAGTAATAAAATAAACTGTATTTTTAACAGCAATACGCCGTCTGGTGGCGAAAAATATTACTAGTCAAAGTGGGTCGGTTTTAAATACGACGTGCTAAATGTATTGAAAATATAGAAACGAAATAACTAAAATAGCTGTATCTCTAACAAGACTGAAAGGGCTCTGTCCAAATATTAATATCGATGCTTCCAAAGTGTCACAGGAAAATTTCTAGCTGATGATAGTTGTTATCTATATTCCACCACAGTTAAGAATAGATGAGTTTGTTTTATTTACGGAAGAAATGGTATTGTTAGGGACAATATACCTAATACAATTCTTAATTGCAGGTGATTTTAATATAGGTCGATTTATTGACTGTGATAGATATGATAATTCTGACAATAAAATAAATAGCCTCAGAGTACTTACCAGTACTATTGACCTCATCCAATACAAACACATCAGAAATCCATATTTTAAATGTCTAGATTTAGTTTTTGCAAATACTAAATGTATAATAAACTCAACAAAAGACGCGATGGTTCAGGAGGATGAGCACCATCCAACATTAACAATAATTGATTGGGATTGTAAAAAAGATAAAATCGAGTGTAAATTTAAGATTGATAGGGTAAATAGCTTTGACTTTAAAAAGGAGATTACATTGGTGTATTTGCAAAAATAGCTCAAATAGATTGAGGTGAATTATATACTATCGAAGACTCTGAAATAGCATGGAAATATTTAACTAGTACAGTTTTAAAAGAAATGCGTGCATATATACCAATTCTCAAATGTAAATCTCCTAACATTCAGCACCCTATTTGGTTTTCGAATGAACTAAGGAATTATATAAGAATAAAAGAAAAACTCAGAAAGAAGATCAAAAAGTGACCTTCAGATGTAGATATGCTTAACAACGTTTCCAAAGTAGTAAAAAGATTATCATACAATGATTTCAAAAATTATGTATACACCAAGTTATAGCCAAATTCCTTTCCAAGAGGAAAATTCTTGGTCCGCTTGACATGGACTATACCAAATGATTAATTTTTAACGATTTAGTTTCACGAAAGACTCCATTAACTTTGGATCAATTATTTTTAAAGCTTACAATCATAAATCATATAATTTTCAACGTTTCAAGAATAATTAAACTTTGAAGGTTTACAATATTTGAAATTCTTCAATTTTGACCAGTGAAAATAACAGTGAATTTTTTTTTTGTACAGAAATCTCATTTTTTCAATAATAAAAACTATCAAATCACTTTGAATTTCATTTTATACTACATGATATGAAATCTTTTAATAATTTTTGTCATCTTGAAAATTCCTGGAATTTCAATTTGAAATTATAATTTGGTATACGGAATTCTTAAAAAGTTAATTCTTGAAACCTTGAAACAAAAGTTGTTTAGTTTCAAAAGTTCTAATTCGCAAATATTTTTTTCGAATTTTCATAATTTTGAGATGCTCAATCAGGAACATTACTAATGTTTTAATGTTCAGTTTGTTATGTTAGTTTTTTTAACCAGATAAAACTAATTTCAAATGCACAATGTTTAATGCTTTTTTATAATTATTAATTTTTTTCGGGCATTAAATTTGAACTTAATCAGTTTTGGAGTTTGCCAATTTTTAAATTTCACTATAGAAAAACAAGCATTCGGTCGGATTTGTGCGGATACTATCGTCGTCAAGGATTTATGACTCTCTTCATATTAATTACTAAAACGTAGTATTTAAAATTAACCCTTTAATTCTTGGAACTCATATTAAAATTCCCTCAATCTTATGAAATTCCTTTTTATATCCCTTGAACTATTATAAAATCACTTTAAATCTTTAAAATCCGTTAAAATCCCTTGAAAAATCCGTACAATTCTATGAAATCTTATATTTCCTAAGATTCTGAAAAATGTATTGAAATACCTTGAGAGCTTTTAAAATCATTGAAATCTTATAAATCCGTTAAAAATACCATGGCATCTTTTTCAATACCCTTAACCTTTATAGTTTCTTATAGTTCCTTGGAAATACCCTAAAATGTTTCAAATCCTTTGAAATCTATATAAATATTCTGAAATTTTTTAGGCGCTTGGAAATTCTCGGGAATCTTTGAAAATACTCTTAAAATCCCTTTAAAGTTCTTAAAATCTATTCAAAATGTTTAAAAATCTTTTCAAATTTTTGAAATCCCTCCATTTTTGTGCATTAATTCCTTGAAATCCATTAAAATATAAAATCCGTTGAAATCCCGTGAAAATACATGAAATCTGATGATATTCTTTTGAATATCTTGAAATATTTGAAGCCCTACGAAATCCTTTGAGACCCAGGAAGATTTATTACCATAAAGCCGTAAAGCGTAAAATCTTTAACATCTTTTAAATTTCCTTAAAATGTTTAAAAGCTTCGAAAATTTCTTAAAATAATTGAAATCGTTGGAAAGTCCATAATTTTTCCTGAAATCCTTTTAAATCACTGGAAATCTTTCAAATTTTTTGAACTCTTTCACAAAAATTGGGTAGAATGGCTTTTAGGGCTGGTCTGCAAAACTTTTATCGGGTCGGTTGGTGTGTCCCAGCCCGCTTCTGAACGCTATTTTTTACAAATAAATAATAATGTCTGATAGAATCGTTTGATGAATTAATTAATTAAAAAGGATTTAATTTTAATTTTAAATACTTTAAACTTAGAAGAGTTCAAATTTTTTAAATGCTTTTATTTTGTAGTTAAGTATTCAATATTTAAATTGAACATTTTTTCAGGCATGAAAGTTTAAAATGTTTAATTTGTATGTCTTGGAAAAATGTTCGGTAACCGAGAAATTACCAGAAATTTTGTTTTGTTTTTGAAGGCCACACAGAAATATTTATATTTGAGTATTTGACTACTAATAAGAAACTTATTGCGCGTAATACATGATTGTTAGTATTAAATTGGTTAGAAATTCGTCAATTTAATTAGTCTCTACGTGTATAAAATTTTCCGAGGACGCCCCCTCCAGGACAATTAAATTTAAAGTAGGGTGTCAAGCGCCCTGGAAATCCTCAAAAATCCGGAAAATTCCTTGAATTTTGCTCATAGTCCTGCAATTTTTAATCGTTACAAGAAAGAATAGTTTTTAAAACTTTTTCTCTGCTGAAAGAAAAAAAAAGGACTATCTTTATGACAAGGGACTGTTTATTTTATCATGATGGAAATTTTATTGGTCGAAGAAAGTCAGGGAATTTGAAAAAATCTTGCAAAAGTCGGGGAATTTCTATAAGAGGCACTTTAAATAACTGTCAAGGATAATAAATTAGATTTTTTAATTTTAAATTGTTTTATTCCCTGAATGAAAGATTATATGTTAAAAATTTTGCAAGTTTAAGATTCTGGTAATTGAATATTAACGGTCAAGAAAGTGAAAAATTGGTCAGAGTAAAGTAAGAGAATTTTGAAAATGAAGTTTGGGGCTATCCTGATATAATGTTCTTGTTAGTAATTTATTTCCCTGTATTTCTATTTCTTTTTTTTTCAGTTGCTTTCTCCTGACGGTTAGATTTTTTGTTAAAAATATTATTATTTGGTTGCAAATTCAACAATTTTTATTAAAAAGTCATCTTTCTTATTTCAAATATCCTACTACTACATTGTTCGTTAAAAATTCAATTATTTGGAAGATAAAATATATTTTATATATATATTATATTATTATGTATATTATATTATATATATGGAAAAATTGGAAAAATTTGTCGCAAATCTCGTGAAGAAATGTGACAAAGTTTTCAATACGAGATCAGTTCAAGCTAAGAAAGCCCAGATTATAAATATATATATATAAACCCAATATTATATATTATAAAACCACTTTATACGAATTTTTTTTTTTGTCAAAAATTCATCATTTTAGTTGAAAATTAATTTTTTGAATTGCAATTTTAACTGATCCCGCTGAAGATTCATCATTTTTGTTAAAAATTAAATATTTTGGTTAAAAATTTAACTGCTTTGTCGAAATCTAATTTTTTTAAATAAAAATTAATTTTTTTTAAACTAAAAATGTAACTATTTCATTTTTGACTGAAAATTGATTCTTTTCTTCAATTGAAAATTCAAATACTTGGGTAAAAGTTGAACCGCTTGGTTAACAATTTATTTTATTTGTTTAAAGGTTCATCTCGGATTGAAAATTTAACTATTTTGTTCAAAATCCTTTTTTTGATTTAAAATTAATTGTTTACCTAAAAATGTATGTATAAAATTCATATCTGTTTGCAAATTGAACCGCTTTTATGAAAATTATTCGTCTTTCTTTGGGTAAAAATAAATTTTTTAACTGAAAATTTAACAATTTGGTTAAGAATTCAATTTTTTTTGTTGAAAATTCATATTTTTTAGTTGAAAATGTGATGGTTTCTATCAAATTCGACTTTTTGGCTTGATAATTTAACAATTTGGTAAAACTTAATCTATTTGATAGTTGAAAATTCATATTTTCTGGTTGAAAATACAACTGTTTTACAAAAAATGCATCATTTGGCTTGAAAGTTCAACAATTTGCATGACATTTTTTTTTGTCTTAAATGAAAAATCTTTATTTGTTGAAAACTCGCCTTTTTTATTAGAAAATTTTATGGCTGGATTAAAAGTTGAACTACTTTGTTAAAAATTCTTTTTTTTTTATTGAAAATTCAACTATTCCATATGAAGATTCATCATTTTTGTTGAATATTCAATTATTTAGTTGAAAATTTAACTGCTTTGTTGAAATTTTTTTTCTATCAAAAAATTAATTTTTTTTTAAACTAAAAATGTAGCTATTTCATTTTTGGCTGAAAATTGATTTTTCTTTTTAACTAAAAAGTTAAATACTTGGGTAAAAGTTGAACCGCTTTGTTAAAAAGTTATTTTATTTGTTTGAGGGTTCAACTCTTTGATTGAAAATTGAAATATTTTGTTGAAAATTCGTTTTTTTTTTTAATTAAAATTAATTGTTTTGTAAAGATTCATTTCTGTTTGAAAACTGAACTGCTTTGATGAAAATTATTCGTCTTGTTTTGGTTAAAAATCAATTTTTCGACTCAAAATTGAACAATTTTGTTAAAAATTCAACTTTTTTGTTGAAAATGTAATGTTTTCTATAAAATTTATCTTTTTGGCTTGAAAATTTAACAATTTGGCAAAGACTTAATCTATTTGATAGAAAATGCAACTGTTTTGTAGAAAATTAATTTTTTTCCATTGAACCTTTTTTTTAATAAAAACTAATTTTTTTATTGCATTTTCCTCTTTGTTTATTAAAACTGCAACTGTCTCGTTGGAAAATAACTTTTTTGTTGAAAATCCATATTTTCGGGTTGAAAATGCAACTGTTTTACAAAAAATTCATCTTTATTTGTTGAAAATTCGTCTTTTCTATTAGAAAATCTGAGTTCTAGATAAAAACTTGAACTATTTTGTCAAAAATGTTTTTTTTTTGTTTTAATTGAAAATTTAAGTATTCCAGTTGAAGATTCATAATATTTGTTGATAATTCAATTCTTTAGTTAGAAATGTAACTGTTTTGTTAAAAATTTATTTTATTTGTTTGAGGGTTTACCTGTTCGATTGAAAATTTAACTATTCTGTTGAAAATTCGTTTTCTTATTTGAAACTGTTTACCTGAAAATTTATGTATAAAATTCATTTTTTAGGTAAAAATTAATTTCCATTTGAAAAGTGAACTGCTTTGATGAAAATTATTCGTCTTTTTTGGTTAAAAATCAATTTTTTTACTAAAGATTTAACTATTTGGTTAATAATTCAACTGTTTGCTTGAAAATTTAACAATTTGGCAAAAACTTAAAACATTTGGTAGAAAATACAACTGTTCTGTAGAAAATTTATTTTTTCTATTGAAACTTTGTTTTTGATGAAAACTAATATTTTTGATGGAAATTTCCTCTTTTTGGTTAAAACTGCAACTGTTTGGTTAAAAATTAACTTTTTTGTTGAAAATTCATATTTTCGGGTTGAAAATGAAATTTTTTTACAAAAAATTTTTCCGTCCCGGTTCCACTCTACTCGTTTGGGGTGGTTCAATGGACGAAGAACGAACTTAAGGCCCTTGATGTCACCACACATAAGATCATGCATATGCATAAAAGCTTGCATATCAATTCGTTAGTTCCGCGATTATACATTTCAGGACGTCAAGGCGGACGCGGACTTCTGAATCTCTAGTGTCTTCATAACCGAATTGTTTTGAGTACAGATTACATCGATGCAAATGGAAAAGATCGTCTCCTAAAAATGGTCAGGAGTCCTTGTGATAGGTGCTCTCGGAATTGCGACTCCATCACTGGTTCGTAGCAGTGAGCAGGACCAGTGACCAGGAGCCGATGTCATTTTTTAGGTGGAAGTTGCTCCCAGTGGGAGTCTGGGGTGGTTGTTATATATATATATATATATATTTATAGTCAAAAGTTTGTCATAAGGACAACTGCAAGATTTCGCCGGGAGTAGGTCCTCATAAGGTCTTCATACCTCTCTTTCTTTTCTTTCTCCTTTAGACCGGGAGCCCACGGCAAAATCATTGCGTTATCTTATTCACCGCCGTATTAATAGAATTAGTTATTTTAATCTAGTAAGAAAGGTAAATGGTAGTACCGAGGTCGTTCAGCGGGACATAGATGGAAAAAATAATAACAAACATGGAATTTTTCAAAGTATTCTTGATAAATTTTATTCACCGTGAAGATCGTATGGTAATTAGCTGTTAATAAATAAAACATGAAAAAACGATTCTTACACCTGGCGAGCGGAACAAAATTGTTCTTACATCGTTTCAAAGATGTAAGATTTTAGGTGGGGCGGTGTGAAATTTTATTCACTCTAAAATTTATATGGGAGGGAAGTTTGACTTATAACTAATACGACAAACAGTTCTTACACCTTGAACGCGGGACAAACGAGTTCTTACAATGCTCTGAAAGTGAAAGTTGAGAGCGCCCACGACTCTTTTTTGCTGCAGTGCTTCTCATTGCATGTCCTACTGGGACAGCGAGCATGTTCGGCGCAGACACTTTCTAAGAGATGATAGCGATTTCAGGACAAGATGGAACATTGACATATAGGTTCCTCCTAAGTCCGAAGATCTGGCTGAAATGCATGCCTCCCTTCGTGAGGATTTCTTGGAGGAGACCGACCTCTGGACCATCAATTGTTCATTTTGTCGTGCTGCGAGAGCATTGGCTGATTCGAATCGTAGGCTGAAACCCACGATGAATCGGTAGACCAAAAGACGCTTATATCAACTGAACAAGAGGATTATATGGACAAAATTAGTCAATCAGGATTTTTTATTTGAATTTCGCGCCTTTATTTCAGGCCGGATAGGCTGTAGGATAAATTAAATTTCTGTGACATGACAATTCGATGAAGTGTGAATTATGATACATGGCGATTCAAGTAAATGAATGTTAGGTGATGTGGTTATTTGAGGAAAAAAGGAATGCTGTCAAATTAACATTCGGATAAATGTAAAATATGGCAAAAAAAAATTCGTGCAAATAAATATTAGGTTTTGTGGAAATTCGGAAAAATTAAAATTATGTTCAATAAAAAATCGAAAAAGCAGAAATTGTGTTAAATTGAAATTATAAATAATGAATATTACGGGGAATAGAAATTTGAAAATGTGAAAATTATTCCAAATGAGGATTCGATATAATAGAAATTATGATAGCTGTTAGTTAGGACAAATGGAGGTTATGTCACCTGAAAATTCGAACAAAAATAAAAATCATGCCAAATCGCTGTTCCGCGACTTGATTTTTGGTTAAATAAAACTTAGGTTAAATGTAATTTCAGGGATATTCATGCGCCTCGGATAACGGACGTGTTTTATTCAAGATTAGGTTGATCATGGAAAACACAGGCTCTCTACGCCTTATATTGCAGTAACGGGCTTGGTGCTGATAGCGCTCATCGATATTTTGTACTACTCAATCTCTGATTATTGATAGGCGTTCTATTCATCCCGCCCATACGAAGGAATCTTGAGTATTTACGTTAGTAGAATCTGGTAGAAGGTGAACTTCGCGTCCATAGAGGGAATTCACAACTTCGGGATTGCTACTGAAATTAAGAAAAGGGGGTTCATCTTAATAGAGGAGTGGATAACGGTGTTGATTTCCGATTTTCTAGGCTTTTTCATTTATTGGAATTATTTTCACGAGGCCCGAGCCTTGTTTTTGAAATGTTCCAGTATTAGAAGAAGCATTATAATTTGCTTCATTCACCGTAATTTCGCCCCACACAAGTTTCTGGATTCTTTATCGATTATTCTTCTGACATCCAACGTAGAATGGATGATTCTGCCAATAAAGATAGAATAGATTCTTTTTTTGTTATCGGCTATTCTTCTGACATCCATGGCAGGACAGACAATCCTACCAATAAAGGATAGAATGAATAGTAAAGTTTTCGGTCGTCTTAGATCCAAGACACGTTCCTGGTGAGGATAGAGCAAGGCGGTTACTAGAGAAAATTTTACACGAGAATAGGTAACCTCGCCTAAATTATTATCTCGATAAATGTTCCTGTTGGTACCAGATATTTATTGGCTATTTTATGCCTTTTTGTTTTCTCTCTTTTTATCGGGAGTATCGAGGAGTCCAGTTCACATCTGCGTTAGAAGCAAGGGCTCCTCGTTCTTCACCTTGTTACCAGAATACAGATAAAAGACATCGGCGCGCAAGTTAGAGTAGAAGATATAAGAAGAGTAGGGGGGAAGAAAGAGGGGAAAAAGTGTATTTTGTTAGAAAACTAAGGGAGTAAGGAGAATAAGTATGGAGTTATGGAGAAGAAGAGGTTGTTGAAAGGAAGAAATGAAAAAATAGAAGAAGACCTGACGTGGCGGGAAAGGAGATAAAAGTAACTATTTGAGCGAAAGGCATGGATTTGGAGGATTAAAGCTAAAAGGGTAAGAATTGGAAGAGATAGAATATGCGGAAACGGAGATATATGGATTTGGGACTATGCTTTAGAAGAGCTGAGGTACGGTAGGAAACGGGTAGTAAATGAAGGGGACAAGAGGGAGAAAAAGGGGAATACAAGTGTCACGGAGGGGTTTTAAAATGACAAGAGGACGTGAATGCAAGAAAGAAAGCAGATAAATGCAAAAATAGCGAGGTGAAAGTAGCGTTCTGTAACGTGTCAGGATTAGAAAACAAGAGCAAAAGATTTTGCGGAGAATTGCAGAAGTGAAATGTGATAATGATGAGTGAGAGGTGGGTGGACAAGAAGGAGTGGAAAGGCATGAAAAGCATATTACCGAAAGCATATGAGTGGAAGATGTGAGCAGCGAAAAAGGAGCACGTGAAAGGGAGAGAAATACATGGACCGGGGAAGAATAGGGAGAGATATGGGATAGGGGAAAGGTGTTCATAAGAAACTCGAAACAAAAGGAAACGGATCGGGAGGGTAGGAGGCTACTCGACTTATTGGGAGAGGCAGGATGGTTCATTTGTTATGACAATACAAAAGGGGGACGAAGAAGGAAAATATACGTACGCGGGTATAGGGGACACCGTAATAGATTAAATTCTGGCAGCAGAAAGTATAAGGAAGCTGATGGTTATAATGGACGTGGGCAACGCGATAGGCTCAGAACACTTTCCGGTGATCGAGACAATGAGATGTGTTGGCCAAAAGTGCGGTAAGGGGAACAGAAATGGAATGATGGGATATAAATTAAAAATAGGCAGTTGAGCGGAGGAAAAATTAAGAGAATTTAGAGTACACATAGAAAACGGGGAAATTGGGAGTTTGGATGAGGAAGGAGTAGAAACACTGCTAAAAAACTCAAAGGAGTGATTGATGAGGTAAGGGAAGAGGTGAGCCCGAGAGAAGAAGAAGAAGAAGAAGAGGGATTTAGGAGAGGTTGGTGGGATGATGAATGCAGGGAAGGCCAATATAGGATGAAGGAGAGTGTAAGAAAATGGAGGAAAGGGGAAATGGGAAAAAGAGAAATCAACAGGAGAAAGAGAGATCACGACAGAGTGATGAAGGAGAAAAAACAGAAGGAGAAAGAAATGTACATGGAAGAGGTGGAGAAAGCGGTAAATGCAGTAAGGGAATGAAAGTGATGAACAGGGAAAGAGGAGGAAGGGCATAAATGAAGAAATAGGAATTAAAGAGTGGACGAAGAACTTTAAAAAGCGTGTGGAAAATAAGGTGAAGGGAGAATAAAGAAAAATGGTAGATGGAGACAAGGACAGCCAAAATGAGATTAGTAGGGAAGAGGTGAGTAAGGCGATTTGAAAATTGAACTGATTCAAAAGTTGAAAAGAAACAAGACAACAGGGGAAGATGGCTTGGAAAATAAAGCACTGAAATATGGGGGATGAGGAATGAGAGAAGAGGTGTGGAGGATTTGCAACTACATATGGGAACGACAAGGGTGGCCGATGGAATAGAAGACAAGGCTAGTAGTACCGTTGATCAGGAAAGGAAAGGGCAAAAGACTGGAGGAATGTAAAGGAACGACACTCATCTCGGTGAAATATAAAATCTATGCGGAAGTGCTTAGAAGGAGGTTGGAAAGACAAGTGGAAGAAAAGGGAAGTATACCACACAACCAAACGAGTTTTAGAAAATGGATGGAAAACGCAGATAACATCTACGTGCTCAACTATCTAGTCAATAGGAACCTAGGGCGAAAGAAAGTAAGACTAGTCGCACTGTTTGTGGATTTTAAGGCATCATTTGACAGCATTAATAAAAATTACCAGAAGATTATTTTCAGTTCTAGTAGCTCCCATTCTGGAACATCGTGCACCATTGCTTCCATCCAATGCGGCATGACATGATCCCAAATTTCTGAAGTAATTACTTCGTACGGTACTAAACAAAAGAGCCGGTTTAAGCCGTCCTTTAAATGTGATGTCCTGGAAGCCAGCGTCTCCCTGAAATTATTTATTACACTTAATAATGCTATGTCAATCAAAATGAATGCTTTTTAATTCACAAAATGGGTCAAACTTAATTCAATAATTAATGTATGTTGACTCTTAATTCTGAGAGAAGCCTACCTCGGAATGCTAAGCACACTGTCCCAGACTAGAAAGAGTCCTTTGTTAGGACGAAAGTATAGAAATTGATGCCATCACGTATTGCCGCCATATATGGCATATTGGCAATAACAGAGCAGGATTTCACATAATTTTCCAAAAATTCAGGACAGAATGCAGAATTGTTCAGGTGTAATCATAAAAACTGTTACATAGTTTTCGAACTGATTCAGTAATAAACAAGTTTGTGAAGCACTATATTATATGAACCTCGATTAGACACACAGAAAAGGCGCTTCTGCGGTTCTACAGAGGGGCATGGCTACAAGGCACACAAGCATCTCGCTAATTCAGGAACCTTGGTTAGTTCGACATACCTTAAGGGGATTATGGGGCGGGGCGGATTTTGTTACAGAGACCCCAAGGGGGTCAAACCAAGGGCCTGCATACTGTCGAAGGAAGTAAACGTTGTCCCAATTCTAAAGCTATGTTCGAGAGACCTGTTGGTGATAGCAACAGATCTGAACAGAATAGGGACGCTAGTCACGGGACCGGTGTCTTTCTTGCGATGCAAGTTAATTTGAGTGAAGTTGAATCCCTTCAATTGCCGAAGGACCACAGACGGGTCTTCTAGCTTACCTGGGAACCATACCGTAGCCCACACGACCTTTTGGAGAAACTCAACCCCACATACTTTTAGGTCTGCGCTTTCAGAGGATCTCACTGAGGAGCTCAAATTGCTCCGCAGTAAGCAGTGAGTCTGGGTAGCACGTGTCCACCACCATCGCCAGGGTTTTAGCTTGTGCATCTTTATAGCTTCTGGTTATCAGCGTTGTGGAAATAATTTTTTGAGGTTAGGAAGTGAAAAAAAGCTAATTTTGAAATTCTGAGTTTGAATTCGGATTCAGCGACTCGAAATCCATAGGATGTGACTAATCTGATTTAGCGAAATATCAAATTTTTTCGGGATGGGTTTGCGGTATTGTTTTCTGTGCACCCCTCTCCCACCGCATAGTATTGCGCCCAGTGAACCCAAAAAGGCTATTTCTATGTATTTTTCGCCGCTGAAACTGAATTTGTGGTCGAAATTGAAAAAAACTCGGGTTTTTTTGTTACATATTTTTCAATGCAAAAATAGCCAAAGAAACTATGTTTTTTGAGGTAAATTCAGCAAATTATTAAATTCCCCCAAATTCCTAAATTGACGACATTAAAAATGAGCGGAAATAAATCTTCTAAATATTGAATAATAGATTATTAATTTGATAACAAATTATATAATGTTATAAATTAAAATAAGCTTATCAACTGTAAAGTGCCTTTCAAAATGTGCAACACAACTTCGAGATCTCATCGCCAACTTAATTATGTTAAGGATACCCAGTAAATTAGGTAAACTTTTTACACGTGTTAGACACTGAACTAATCTCAAAATATCATTATAAAGATTCAAAGTAATACTAAAATAAACGTAATTTTCATGGAAAATACTAGGAAAGTTGTGAGATTAGCGAACTAACCACTTGGCAGACGAGCATCAGTTTAAGATGAACATTCTGTTCGATTTGGATAAAAGTCGATATTAGGATGTTTTCGACGTCGCTGAATATGAATTTAGGATCAAAATAACAGAACTCTTAATAATTGATCCAATATTGTGACCAGAATTTGAAAAAATGCAAGCCAACGGATTTCGTTCAACATCGATACTAGGTTTTTTTTTTTCTTTGGGTAGTTGAATGCAAATTATGTTTAAAATTGCAAGCTTCCAAATAGTTAATTTGATATGGAGATCAACATTTTTCGAAATATAATAGAATCCGCAGATTTCGTTGAAATACGGTATGAAGGATTTATTTGGGGGGCGATAAATATGAAATTGGGATTGAAATCTCAAGAAAAATGATTCAGTGATTATTTGCAGTGATTAACAACTGGATTTTCTTCAGTGATTAACTTGATAACTTAGCTATAAGGATCAGGATTTGAACCCAGGCCGCCCCCCCGGTATATCAAGCCGGCACGCTATTCACTTCGCCGAAGATGATGATTATTATGATGAGACTCAGTGAGCTCGTATATACCTTAAATTTGCTCTATACCGTTTATATTCTTCTTGCGAAGCCTGCAGTGGTTACGATTTAGATGACTTTACGGTTTTAACTTATGCTAAATAATTAAATGTTCAAATTTGAATGCAGCAAAATCTTAGTGAGTATGCTCGTAATCAATCGGAAGACTATCATCCAGGGTAAAAACGGTTAATTGATAGTCAATTTAAATGCAAGCATTCATATATATATATAATTGAAAAATAAGGTTAACAACCACCCCAGGGTCCCACTGGGAGCATTTTGGTATAAACGATGTACCAAACAACCAGCGCAGCTTGATTTAGTCCCAATATTTTCGCGCCTGGAATGAAAGAGGATGACTCCCGAGTGTCACGCACGTCGCAGAGATTAGAACCCCCCCTTCAACTGGTCACGCATTGTTTCCTTCGAAAGTCACGCACCTTGTTCTTCAGAGAGACACCCTCTACCCCTGGAACGTGACGTTATATGTGCATATTCCCTTATAATAAAACTAGCAAATTTTGTTATGTGCCAAAAATGATTATCTCAAATTTGCTTTACTGTGTAGTAATAATTCATGAATGCAAGAGATATCTTAATACTACAGGCTGTTCTTCAAAAATGTGTAGGATGGCGTAAAAATATGGATTAGAAATGAATAGCATATCTACAATGTTGCGGAACTTTTCGTATTAGATGCAATTTTTACAATATAAAAGCCAAGCAAAATTACAATTATGATATTGTAAAGTGAAATTGCCATTTTTGGGCATCATATCAAGAAAAAAATGAGTTAATATGAACGTATAACAAATTCAGGTGCCAGATGCAAAAGGAGATATAGATTCATTTATCGAGAATGTGTTTGTATGTGGGGAAGAGGGGAGGCTCTGAACGGCGCTAATACCTAAGCGGCCATCGGCCCCGTTACTATTGCAAGATAATTTTATATCTCCTTTCCTATCCGGCACCTTAATTCTGGTTGTTTAAGCAGAAGTCTGAAATGAAAAATGATAAGTTCTGAATGTTTTGTAAGTTCACATTTAATCCGGCATTCTGCTTATTTTAACTGGAATATTTTGTAGTGCGGAAAGTGGGTGTTTATTTTCTGAAACTGCACTGAAAAGGCGTAATAATTCATCTGCGCGAAAGGGTTGATCAGGAGAATGGCGAAAATAACACAGGAATTATGCTGATGCACACATTGGGCTGACATTATGGAACCATTAGCCTAGACTGAAGCTGCGTGCGTGTGGATGTAGGATACATTGAAACCTAAGTTATATTACATCTGGGATTATAGAGACATATGAAATTAACGTATGAAACTCGTGTGATACGAGTCAAAAAGTCGGTCCCATGGTAGTGATCTAGACTTCAAGGAGGCTGTTTCAGATATAATAACGTCAGGACCTCTCTTATGTCATCCTATATTTGAAAGGAGGTACGTGCTCGGCCATATAGTTATGTTATCCCATCCTGTTGCCGTTACCAGTGCGTATGGATCGGTTCTGCTTTCAATGTAGTCGCGAATGGCTATTTGGGCCGGAGAGATGTTTTTGGTGGCGCTAGCTCTCATATATGTGAGAGTATGAGTGTTTTTGATTTACGAGACTAATCGCATCTGTTTAAATTGTCGATGGAAATATTCATATTGACAAGTTACTGCGTTTTTACTGAATTCAGCTGGACTTTGGCTATTCTCTAAAGAATAGGCTTGATTTGTTTCCAGAATCAACAAAGAATGTATTTCCAATAACTATTTTCTACGATATTTTGCACATCTATAATAATGATTAATTATGTGATCAGTTTTCATAAACATATTCAGATTTTGCGTATTTTTCAAGCAATAGGCACAATTTGTTCACGGAGTCAACTAAGAATATCGTTCTGATGACTATTTTCTATGTTGCTGTATAAATTTACAAGAATTATTAATTATTTAAACAATTTCGATTGAGAAATTTAGAAATTGTATATTTTTCAACGAATAGGCTTATTTCTTTACAAAATTAGGTAAGAATATCTTCCCGGTGACTTTTTTCTATAATTTACTGCAAATTTCAAAGATTTAATTATTATTTAAACAATATTTGTGAGCTAATTAAGAGTTCTATAAGGCTTCATAATAATTCAGACAATTTTCATTGCAAAATTTAGAGTTTGGCTATTTTTTAACAAATAGTTCAAATATTTTTACAGAATTAACTCAGGAGAAAACGTTTGCTTTTCCTAAATTATCAGGACTTAATTCAGTTACGGAGGGTTTTATTTTCGCTTGCCAGGAAAGTGTCATTTCCACCTTAGCATACCGTAACCACATTTTAGGTCAAGAAGTTCCAAGCGATAGGTGCAGAGCGTGTCATACACACGTTGAGTACCTGGAACCCACCTTAAGCTGTAGGTCCCCCCATCATGCACTTGACTGCAACCCAGTTCGTGAATGATGGGGTAAACACCAGGCTTTGCCCAATATTTCAAGGCCCACACTCTTATCAGATCACTTGATTGCATTGTAATAATGCGTCCGTGATTGATAATATATACCGGGCAGCCCTGTGCATACTACTAAACAAAAATTAAAAATTAAATTCAACTCGAACCAAAAATGCCTTTGACATATTGGGCTGTAACCATCTTAAGCCTGAGACATTAATTTTACTGAAATTAATTGAAATATGATAAATAATGATTTCTTCTTAAATTTGTGAGTATTTACAAATTTTAGAAATTTTGCGACCTTTTTGCACGATTTTTGATACAAAAACTGAATCTAGGCAAGAATTCTCAATATATTTAAAAAATTTAACTGAAAATTACCTTTAAAATGAGATAAAGAAATTTAAAACCTAAAAATATAAAATTTCAATAAAAAAGTTCATTTTAAAACAAATAATTAAATTTGTTTACATATTTTTGAATTTTCAATCTAAAAAGATGAATTCTCAAATAGAAATGTAAATAGTTGATATTTCAGCTGAAAGATATTTTTATTTCAAACCAAAAAGAGTTGAATCCAACCAAAAAAGGAAACTTTCAACAAAAATGTTGAATTTTCAAGAAAGAAATTCCACTTTTAACCAAGTAGTTGAATTTTCAAAAAAAAGTTGTTAATTATCAATGCAAAATATAATAGTTTATATTTTAACCAAAAAAAGTTGTAAACTTAAAATAAAAAACAGTGTATTTAAAAGAAAGGTGAATTCTCAACGAAGAATGTAATTGTTGGTGTTTGAAACAAAAAATATTTCAATCTTGAATTAAAACCAGTTGAATTCAACTAAGAAAAATAAATTTTCTATAAAATAGTTGAATCATCATTGAAAACAGATTAATTTTAACCAGAAATTTGCATTTTCAGCCAGAAAGACGAATTTCCAACAAATAGGTTGAATTTTCAACCAAGAAAGATTTTTCAGTCACAGAAGAAAAAAAATGTCAATCAAATTGTTAAATTTTCAAGCTGAAAGACGAATTTCCTACAAGTAAGTTAATGATAATGTTCAACCAAAAAAAATGAATTTTCAAATAATATACTTAATTTCTAACCAAATTGTTCATTTTTGAGTCAAAAAAATTATATTATACAAAATACTTAAATTTTCTACCCAAAAGTGTGAATTTTTAAACCGAAATGGCGACCTTTCAACCAAATTGTAAAATTTTTAACCAAAAAGGATAATATGTGATAACTATTGAAGTTGATAATTTATAAAATAAAGAAGAATAGTTTAAATAAAAATTAAAGTTCATTTTTATTATACTGGAACCTGGAATTAGTTACCACGGACTTAGTAAATTCCTAGAACTAATGGACCCCACAGTTTCGTAATGAGAGAAGTCGCGCGTTTGAAAGAGAGGCTTGCTCTGTGAAGCGTTACAAACGCGCAGCAGGGTCGCACTCTCAGCGCGTAAGTTACATCAGGTTACGTCATGCGTCCAAATCCAACCGAAATAATTCATGCAGCCCTGCCTATTTACGTTTGGATGTCCTGGAAACCGTATCAAGGCCAATGCAAGCCATGCCTGAAACCGTAATTCAATCCAGTTTCCAGTGTACTTTTAAAATATTAAGTTAGAAAACTGGAAATTTTGCTTAGAAAGTAAGTTTAATTTTCTACTGCAAACTTTTTGAATTCGGACTTTACCTTTTGTTGTGTCTGTCGTTTTCTTATATTATCACTATTCCTATAATTATGAAGATGCAATTGGCATAAAAAATAGAAATGAATGAATATTTCCTGCATTACATTAATTTGTGTAGTATAATTTACATTAAAAATGATTAAGAAATCTATAATTAAGAGTGCGGATAGTACGCGTGAGTGCAGCCATAATTAATAATTAAATCAGTATATTTTTAATAAATGCCAGTAACTAAATTCTAGCTACAGGAATAAGTGGAATTTAACTGACAATCAGTTACATTTTATTGGTCAATTTTAGAGAGTCAAGTTGAAAATATGGTTTCTAAATATGGATTGCTAAAATATGAATTGAAAAAACTTTAATTACTTGTTAGCAGCTTGACAAAATATATGTCATTTGCGTGTAACTAGTCTAAAGTTAGTACAGGAATTAAATAACTATTGGGTAAATCTACATATTTATATTAAGATAAGATAATTTCAAATAAATGATATTTGTATGATAACAAACATCTGTGAATATTTCATTAAATATTTAGATATGGAATGAATACAAGTACATCAAATAAATATCGATTTAATGTTAATGAAAATAAAGCTGCTTAAAATGAATGAGAAATATTCGGTGATTACGGAAATGTCAGTTAAAGAACACGCAAATTTCATTTTCACGGTCAAAACCCCAAAAAACTACAAAAATTTTAGATTTTTTCCCTTCATTTTAGTAAGTATTTGAAATTTACAAAAAGCCGTCAAATAAATGTTGTAGATCCTTTAAAAATACACATTTCATGAAATATAAAGTTTTTATAAAAACCATTATTTTAAAAAAAAAGAAGGAAACTGTTGGTACAAAGTGTAGAAATGCATGGAATGGGACTTGTGGCACTCCTGTCCCCTACGGGACGTTGGAAAGGGGAAGGTGACCTACATTATTTCTGTGACAAGTACGAGAAGAGCCCCCCTATAGAACGTTAGTAAAAGGGAGGGATTCGACCTGGATTATTTCTGTAACCAGATACAAGTGTGCTTTTTTGTTCCTCACAAGACGTTGGAAAGGGGAAGATATGTGACCTACATTATTTCTGTGACCAACCGCAGTAGTGCTTTCTCGCTCCTCACGAAACGTTGGAAAGGGAAGGTATGTAACCTATATTATTTCTGTGACCAGTCGCCAGGTGCCTTCTCGCAGCCCACGATACGTTGGAAAGGGAAAGATGATATGTGACCTACATTATTTCTGTGACCAACCACAGCAGTGCTTTCTCGCTACTCACGAGACGTTGGAAAGGGGAAGGTATGTGACCTACATTATTTCTGTCACCAGTCACAAAGGTGCCTTCCAGTACCCCACGAGACGTTGGAAAGGGGAAGATATGTGACCTACATTATTTCTGTGACCAACCGCAGCAGTGCTTTCTCGCTCCTCACGAAACGTTGGAAAGGGAAGGTATGTAACCTATATTATTTCTGTGACCAGTCACAAGGGTGCCTTCCCGCACATCACGAAACGTTGAAAAGGGGAAGATATGTGACCTACATTATTTCTGTGACCAACCACAGCAGTGCTTTCTCGCTACTCACGAGACGTTTGAAAGGGGAAGGTATGTGACCTACATTATTTCTGTCACCAGTCACAAGGGTGTCTTCCCGCACCCCATGAGACATTAGAAAGGTGACGATATGTGACCTACATTATTTCTGTGACTAGTCACAAGGGTGTCTTCCCGCACCCCACGATACGTTGGAAAGGGGAAGATATGTGACCTATATTATTTCTGTGACCAACCACTGCAGTGCTTTCTCGCTACTCACGAGACGTGGGAAAGGGGATGGTATGTAACCTACATTATTTCTGTGACCAGTCACAAGGGTGCCTTCCCACACATCACGAAACGTTGAAAAGGGGAAGATATGTGACCTACATTGTTTCTGTGACCATCCACAGCAGTGCTTTCTCGCTACTCACGAGACGTGGGAAAGGGGAAGTTATGTAACCTATATTATTTTTGTGACCAGTCACAAGGGTGCTATTTCGCACCCCACAAGACGTTGGAAAGGGGAAGATATGTGACCTACATAATTTCCGTGACCAGCCACAGCAGTGATTTCTCGCTCCTCACGAGACGTTGGAAAGGGGAAGTTATGTAACCCATATTATTGCTGTGACCAGTCACAGGGGTGCTTTCTCGCCCTTCATGTGACGTTGGAAAGGAGATGGTATGTAACCTACATTATTTCCGGGACCAGTCACTTGGGTGCCTTCCTCAATTTCATGAGACGTTGGAAAGAAGAAGGTATGTGGCCTACATTACTTCTGTGATCATTAGCAGGTGAGCTTTTCCGCCCTCCTCCCCATGGTTTGAAAGGGGAAGGTATGTGAACTAATTAAGATTCGCCGTTTGTTTGGTTGTGTCGCTGGTTAGGTGTATCATCAGTTTGGTGTGTTGAAGAAAAACAAAGATCTATTAAATAAAAAAATAGAAATTTAGTGGATTCAGGTCATTAATTTATGAAACATGAAATACGTTTTTTCAAGTCCTAAAATTTCTAATCAAGACTTTTTCCTCTGAAACTAATATTTATCGAAATAGAGTGAAGAGAATAAAAAAAATAACCATTTGTTAAAGTTTTGACTTTAAAAATAAAATTTGCGGGTATTTTCTCTATCATTTTCATAATCAGCTGTTCAAAATACATAGGTGTATGTTCTTTTAAATTAATCGGAGTTAAGTACTTTTGGAAACTGCACCCCAAATTATTTATCTTTATATATTAGATTAAATTACTTACTTTTTTAATGAATATGAAAACTGCGGCCACTTCAAAATTCCTAATGAAATATATTTTTAATTTAAGATAGTCTCAAGTTCTTCTTTTTTTATATCGACAGCTCCATGGAATATAGAATCAAGTTTACTTAAGTCTGTATAAAGAAACAAGTTACAATTATTCCGTATAAATAATCAGGTTCGGGTTGATCCGTAAATGAAATCAAATCTATTGATTTGTATTGATTTTGACCTTCGGATTTTTGATGATAAAATAAACAAAACCAGGCCGCTCTACACCAGGTA
The DNA here is from genome assembly GCA_011634705.1 of Andricus grossulariae. Taxonomy (NCBI): domain Eukaryota; kingdom Metazoa; phylum Arthropoda; class Insecta; order Hymenoptera; family Cynipidae; genus Andricus; species Andricus grossulariae. The sequence goes on from JAABKJ010017545.1 coordinate 1,883,432, forward strand.
ATCAAATTTTATGAAATTTTAGGAAATTTATACAATCGTGTAGAATATATTAATATTTTATTACGTGCTGCAAGACATTTTTGCTTGATTATTTTATTGAAAAAAATCCAACTGTCAAAAGAAAGACTTGTTTCGATATACAGATCAACTATAACCTGGGTTTTTATATGAAAACCGTATCATACTCTAAATCTGAATCATATTAATTTATTTATATTTTATATCATATTTCATATTATATCGTATATTTATATCATATCAATTTTCAACTGGAATGATGAATTTTAAACTAAAACAACAAATTTTTAACGAAGAAGTTAAACTTTGAATAAAGCACTGTAATTTAAACAAATAAATTTTGCACAAAGAAGATTAAATATCTACCAAAGAGATAAATTTTCTACCAAAAAGAGAAATGTTCAACTAAATACATTTTTAACTAAACAAGATTAATTTTAAGTACAAAATTGAATAGTTAAAGTTTAAAAATTTATTTTCAAGCAAAAAAAAAAAACGAATTTTGAACTACAATTTTTAATTTTTAACTGAAATGAATTTTCAAAAAAGTAGTTCAACTTTCAACTAAGTAGTTGAATTTCCGAATAATAAAGATAAATTATCTACAAAAAATATGATGGCAGATGTTTCGACCAAAAAAGATTTTAATTTTCAATCAAAAACAGTTGAATTAAGAAAAAGATGAACTTCATCTGTCAACACTCTAAATGCGCCTTGTCGGTAGATAATTATGATTTTTCAGGCAAAGCAAGCTTGCTAATTAAATTAGTCGAAATTCAACTGATTTAGAGGGTACAAAAATTATTTTCAAGTGAAGTATTTTGCTAATGTATATACGTTTTAACTATTTTTTATTTATGCTAAAGGGAAATTTTCTCTGTAATTACACGAAAAATATCTTAAATCCCTTTGAATAAAATAAGTATATTTAAATGGGTCATTTATAAAATTACATTCAATTTTGTACGTTTTTATGCTATATGCATTAGTTGAAGTGCACATGGGCTTTTCTTTTCTGGATCGTTTCAGGGTTTTACGAAAGTGTTTCTTATCATATGACCGAGAAACTTTTCCCTCATTGCTCTTTTGCTTCGTGCAATAAAAGTAAAAAAGTTGGAAAAAATTATCGAGGTCGTGTTGCTGTTTCTTAAAGAGGCACAGCGCTTGCAGAAAGTCGCCGCCGATAAATTTCGCACGATTGGAAGCCATTCTTTTTGACCAGGACGACATTAATTAAATGGCGTGCCGATGTTATCGCCATCGCACGTTCACACGTGCCGGGAAAAGCCATGATTAATGGTACGCTACGCAGAAAGGGGATTATTTTCCTCTCTGTGCTGCGTCCGGATAAAGACTTTATGAATAACGGGTGCAGGAAATTTCTTTCTTTCGCACGCTTACTTCCTTCTCTTCTTTTATGGCCCGGTAATAATAGACAATTTATTTGCAGCTGATACATTTTCTCTTCTGATGCCTTATTTCTTAACCTGAACAAATATAAAACCTGTATTTTGGAACTATGTTTAGGCAGACGTGTTCTGAGATTTTCTGATTCTACAAAATTAAAATCCCTGACAGAACATGCAAAGATTGAAAAAAATATTTTATTAAGATATGATACAAGAACAATCATAATCAAAGAGAAAAATCTAGAACTTGTTAATAGTACACTCCTAAGCGTGGTCTATCTTAAAATTCCTCCTGCGCAAATAGAAAAGCGAATTTTCAACCGTATAATATAATTTTGCGAGAAAGAAGTTCATTTACAACTTAATAGTTGAATTTTCGACTGAAATAATAAGTGCTCAAATAATCAAAATTATTTTTTTACCAAATAGTTCAAGCTTAAACCAAGTAGTTCAAATTTAAGCCAAGTAGTTTATTTTTTATTCAAAAAAGCGGAATTCTTAATGAAACACGTGATAGTTGATATTTCGACAAAAACCGATTTTAAATTGAAATGAAAAATAAAAATTTGTAAACGTTTTTTTTAAATATTCACAAAAATTAAAATTTTCTTTTTTGAAATTACTTTTTGACATTATTTAAAAAAAAAGGTTAACTATGTCTTTAAAACATTCCCCTCCCCTACTCACCCTTCATTGATCTCCACTCGCTTCCTCATCTTGGAGAAAAATTGCACATTTTCTATTTTGATAGTAGTTCAATTTTAAATGTTACAAAGACGAACAGTACAAATTAAATTCGATTTCAAAAATTTGTAATGTTTTGAATATGAAATTTCTTATTTTTAAGAATTTCAAGCTCCTAAAATCCGAGATTGTTTAGTTCTGCTTCTAGGTAATTATCTTGATTATTTAAAGTTTGCATAATTTACAATTTATTGACAAGATACTTTCATTTTTTTGAGCTTTCACACATGTACGAGCAGAAAAAAACTAAATGGATCTCTGTATAATATTTGTCTTACTCCAGCTAAATTCATATTTGTTTTATAAAATTTTTAATCATTAAAAGAAATTTTAATATTTTATTATACATTTAGTAAGTGTACACATAAGTTAATTTATTATTCAATTGTGTGATATGAGTATGCATATTAGAGTGGTCTAAAATTTTTCTCCTTCAAAATTTCATGCAAAACCTCACCAAATTTGTTAGAATAAAAGAAATGCGTCTTTTTGAAAATAATATTTAGAGGTCCCGCAAGCCACGTGATGTTTAGCACGTATTTTTCATAAGAAAAAAAGACATTCTTGTAAATTTTATTTAGAATCGTCAATATTAGGTGTATCAGTTTTATTTTGCACATTTCGCTCCAGAATGAGCCATGTAATACGAATCAAAAATTAATTTTTGATATTCACTTCCATGAGTCTTTTTTTTAGGGTCCAAAAAACTCCATAGCACAGAAAAAAAAGTGTGAATTGAACGGTAATTTTAGGGTACCATTTACCTGCAACAAAAATTACCCACGGTAATGTGGATGCTACACTGCAACAAGCGAATGTTTTAATTATCTCCATATTTAAAGATTATAGGTAATGTTTCCCTTGCGATATGATAGGGTACGAAGTGCGGACAACTTGCGGAATACGAAGTATCGGCTACTTGGGGTACGAAATGAAAAACAAAACAAATTGGCATTTCGTACCTCAAGTCCGAGAGATAGTCAAATGACAACCAAGTTAAAGAAAACACCGTTTGTATCCTACCTGCAACAAAATTTACCCCTAAGTTTTTACTGTGAAGAGAAAAATTAGGTTTTGCGAGATTTTGGCGCGAATTATTATTTTTTGTGTTTTATATTTGTACAAAGTGTTTCACATATATAAGATATTACTCGATACTGAAAATAAGATGTATAAATAAATTTGTCAAGCTATGTGTTATTAGTCACAACAATTTTCAATTAGAGTAAGGTAACAATCCATGAAACTTAAGAAGCATAATTGTTCAAACACACGGGGAAAAATGGAAGCTCAGCCTGGCCATATAGATGTGCAGACTGACTATATTTCAGGGTCAACTGTAGGACAGACTTCTAGATGGCTAAAGCGAATATCTCTAGAGGGTCGAACAGATCATCATAGAGGATCGATTTGATCATCTCAGATAGTAGACTCGATCTCTTCGGACAGTCGACTTGGCCACCTCAGAGCATCTATTTGATTATCCCATATCTTCTATATATTGAAGTCGATTTTTAAGTCCACTACCTGTGGTATTCCTATTTCTCTTGAGTCCAATGGATTCTTATAGGAAATCTGTTTCTTGTTTTGAACGAGCCTGGTTTCAATAAATGTCTTAGGCCTTATGCTCCACCTACCATCGATTCCACTAACTGTAGCGTTTTCTGGTTGACGAGGTACAGAAGATTTCACTTCAAGTCGCGAGTGACAGTGTTTCGAACGCATCGCATCGTCTGCACCTCTCTAGTGTAACATTGAAAAAAGATGTAGTTCTACATCGGTAGGTGCTTGAAAAAATTTTCAAAATTCAAGATGGTAAAATGAATCCTTTCAATGATTCTACTGCAGGAAAAATTATTGCGGACTGAGATAGAATCAAAATGAACGCGGTTGTTCGAAAAGGGTTCACGGAGGACAAAAGAGATGACCTCCGAAAGATGTTAATGTACATTCCCCAGGAAAAAAATACAATTTTACATAAACATTCTCCAGCAATAAAAAAAAGTATTGTGAAAAAACTATTGCAGCCGATGCCTGTAAGAAACAATAAACAAGAATTTACGGATATTCGTACTTGTGCCCTTTTTCTTATAATATACACTGTAGCGAAAATGGACCTAATAGAAATAGCACTGCCATGCTCCTTGGACCTAAATCTCCCTAAACTTCGAAAGCTCATAACTTTTTGGGATATTAGAATTCGTGGATTCAACTCTATAATATAATAAATTCTGTAAAAAAGAACATACAAACTGAATGTTATAAATTTTCATTAACATGCGTTGAAATTATCAATTATTTTCGTCGCCCTGGAAAATTTGGGAAATCGCAATTAACACTGGTAGGATTTCCGCTCTTCATTGTCCTTTTTATAACTACCTTATACACACACACACACACACACACACACACACACACACACACACACACACACACACACACACACACATATATATATGTTAATTTCAAAAGTTTCGAGAACCTGAAACTTTCGAGCAGCTCGAAACTTTCGAGTAGCTCGAAAGTATTCGAGTATAAGAAAATTTCGAGTTATCGAAGACGTTCGAGTGCTCGAAAAGTTTCGAGCTTTCTGGAATGCTCGATCTCGGCTCGAATCGACTCGAACCGGATCGAGCTCAACTCGACTCGACTCGAAAGCTAACAAGGTCGACTCGACTCGTTCGAACTTCCAGTTTCGAGTTTTTTGCACACCCCTCGGACTAAATAATAAATATTTCTTTGGTCTTAAGATGCAATGTAGTTTTCAGAATAAGTATGCTCCAAAGATGAAAAAATATTAGTTGATTTAAAGAACCAAATGTTTGAATCAACGAAACGAGAGTTTTATTTAAAGAACAATGTAATTTATAAAAATAAGAGTAGCTTGAAATCAAACAAATATTTCATTGAACCCAAAATACCACCATTGTTTAAAAAATTTAAAGAGTTAAGGTTTGGGAAGTAAGTGAAACAACAGTATAAATCTATTCGAGTTATCTCCTCAATAATGTAGAGGAAACCTTCTAACTGATTCTCCAATATTGTCAAAATATTTAACCTATTAGCTTGGATTTGTGCGGTTTTCACAGCATATTGAATTGTTTTCAGAGAACCAAGGGCCAATAAACATACTGCGGTACTTTTGAAGAAAGGCCCTATCTGGATTTTGCCGTAAGGCCTGTTAACCTCTACGACGCAACACGAAGGTGGCTTTTATGGCAAAACGTAGATAGAACCTTTCTTCAAAAGTACGGCAGCATATTCCTCGAGTACTGAAACTGATAAAACCATGCGTAACTCATTTATAAAAAAGTTTATTTATCATGTTTTGTTTGCTTGATCGGTGTGCACACGGAATCGGAAGGATATCTACAAAATTATTGCATAAAATACGTTATTGTCACTGAATATCTAAGACTCTATTTACTGAAAAAATGGTTAGTTGTGACAAGAAGCTCTTTATTAGCAGAGGTGGTATTAGCTGCGACAACTACTTCGATTGTAAAAGTAACTAATCAGTTTAGTGCGGCAACAAGTCGCGGTTAGTAATCCTACGTAGGTTATATTAGTAACGATAGTAATTCTAGTCACAACAAATAAAGTTGTCAAATTTACCACCAGTTTATTTTCCAAGAAATAAAAGTAGTAAAAGTTACAAGTTTCCCTCCTTGGCGACATTGGCAGAACTGACACCTGAGAAGTGCTGCCAACATTCGCACCGAAATATCGCGTCATGTTCTCGATCGTCGCCATTTTCATCTTAACCTTTTTGTGACTTGTGCAGTAATGAAGACCGTGAAGACTATCGCATGGGTCTAACATTTTTAATAGACTTACTACTACTGCAACTCTGTACTTTTCAATATTGAAATTATAGTAGTTTTCAACTAACATCCCAATGAGCATGTGGGTCTATTTTGACATGACGTCTTATCAGGACACTGGCCCCTATAGGAAGTTCTCAGGACCTCCTATGTCCATTGATGAGATGATATAGTAAAATCTACTATAACTTCAATATTGAGAAGTACTACCTTCGCAGTAGTCTACGAACCAGTCATTTTAATAGTAAAACTTTCTAGTTTTGATAGTAATGACTACTATCTTAAATAGTGAAATTGATTAATTTAAATAGTAAGGACTACTATTTCAAATAGTAAACCTTACTAATTGTAATAGTGAGAATTACTACTTTAAGTAGTGAGATTAACTAGTTTATTTGTAAGACTAAATAATTTAATAGTAAGACTTACTAATTGAAGTAGTAAGTACAACTACCTGAAAATAATATGTGCCATCGAAAGTTGTCACAACAAAAAGTAAAGTAATAAGGACTAATACCAATCTTGCGAATAAAAGTAGTAACCCCAACAAGTTGAATAGCAGCGGCATATATTACAAACTAAAGAAGTTGGCCCTACTACTTTATTAGCTGTTCAAACCAACAATTGTTTGTCAGTGTGGTATTAACATGTTTTAGAAAATTTATATTTGCATACTTCTTGTGATTATTTTTTGTTACAAAATAATGTTTTGACAGTTCGCAAGGACAGGTTACTTGCCAATCTACTTTGAACTAATATTTGTGAAAAACAGGTCAGTTAAACAATTTTTTGCTTCTTCACTTACAATATTACAGCATCAGACTTACCCAGTTGGTGGCAAAATGATACTTTGTTATTAATTGAATGTTTATAGTCGCATCAACTACCAGGGCCAGTAGCGACTGTAGTATAGGGTAAATTATAAACTGTAGGGTATCTGTGGGGCAGTGAACTAAGAAACAATAGCGAACGCAGTAATACAAAAATCTGAATTTTAAGAATAACTTAATTTCATTTTTAGCTTGAATGAAGTAAATCAATTAATTTCAACCATGGATTCGTCTTAAATACCGTGTTTCTGTCTGAAATATATATTATTACAATAAAAAACTGGTAGGTATGTTAACTTTCGAATGATTTTCAGTCGTACGATCTCAAATTCATTTGCGCTAGCAGAAATGCGTGCGCGAACTGCAATGCGCAAACACTTGGAAAAAATGTCGATTGACGCGTCGATCTCGGTATGTTGGATTTGTGTATATTTAAGTCGTTTGTGAAACGTTTTCATTTAAATAAAACAAAAGTATTTTAAAAATTGTTGACATACAGTAATTACAAAAAGCCAATGTTGTTCGATGCCTGTTTTAAATCCATGTGTTGTACATGTGCGTCGGTTGTGAAAAATTTTTCATGAGTTAAAGCTGAGACAAATTCTAAGGAATACATTGTCATGGAGTTAAAAAAACTTCAAGTTTTTACGAGAAATAAATTTCCTTACCTCATTTTTATCGTCCTTTTTGAGTAGCCCCAGCAAAAAAGAAAGCATTGATACGAATTGAATTGAAAAGACTAAGACACCCTGAAAATCCCGTTTTGCGACAATGACGCATTGGACCTATGTGTCAATGCGTGTAAATTCGTGAAGATGGTATTTAAATTTTGAATCTTTCTATACGTACATATACGGTACAGAAGTCTAAAGTCAGCGAATACACTTCAATGCGTCAGCACGCAAACGCTTCAACATTGGTCAATGCGCCTGAATTCGTGAGAGTAAAATACACACTTGAATTCGCCCCAATGCGCCACGGCGAATTTCAGCAAGTGTTGATTTATACAATTTAACTCGTAACAGGAAAACCAATATGCGGGGCATATAGAATTTATTGTAAATATTTAGTAAATTGTCTCGTAGCTCAGTGGCGGGTACTCTGGACTGATGCATGAGGGATCGCTGTTTCAAGTCTCGACGCATGCACTTTCTATAATTTTTTTTTCTAATTGACCTTGACCACGCATTCATATGAATTCACACGCATTCAATTTGCGCCGTCTCAATTCATCTAGATGCGTCTCAATGCGTTTGAACGAATCAGAAAACGGGATTCAAGAGCATGACAAAAATGTTAGTTCGCCCCAATCCGTATCAGTTTTTTCTTTTTTGCTGGGACGATATGTTATAAACTCCAAAAATACTAAGTGAAGGTCTGACAAGATGTCAATAACAATATTCATGTCTTAAATTAACCTAAAAATTTCATTTTACGTACATAAAGCGGTTGACTTTTAACCAAGCAAGTAATTGGAAGTCATATTAAAATCATCAGTTGACTTTCAGCCAGCGAATGATCTTTTTAGTTACACCTGAAAGTCAACTTACTTTTTTCACTGAAATGAAGATTCCTGTATTACTGTGAGGCTGTCTGAAAAGTGTAGTTACACAGGTACACATATACTTAAAAGATACTACTCTTAACTGTTTAATTAGAAACGCTTTTTTCTTTCAGTTTTTACTACCCGAAGGGTTCAGCTTTATTTATACACGTCAAGGTTTAAAGGTTAAGTAATAGCAGTTTTAAGTAATAGTAATAATTTTTATTTAATCTAATATGTGCCACATATGAATGTACTAATGTTTTATTTTTAAGTGTTTCATACAGTACACATTGCTTATTTTTTCTAACCGACTTGACTAAGTAAATGTTGATGACTACAAATTTCATTGAGATTTAACAATATTTATACTTATTTTCTAGTGTATCGAGGGAAAAAAGTAATCTAAGAAACCTCAAACTATGAACGGGAGCAATGGTACTCCGAAAATATAAAATTCTCATTGCTTTTCGTATTATTATTGTGTGAATATCTTTTTCTCTTTAATTGAAAATAACGTTATTTATCCTTTTATGCTTATATTTATTATTTTCTTAGTAAATTGTTTTTAATATTTCTTTCAGATGCTCTTTTATGCTGCCAAAAAACCTTTTATTTAATCTACAAATATAGCCCTGAATTTATTCAATTTAAATTTCCTTATGCATTTGTACAATAGGTGTATATTTGGGATATTTACCAATTATTATACGAAGAAATTTGTATTGTACTCTACGGAGTACTGAATAATTCGAGTTACATATTAAACTCAAAATTGGACAAGCATATGTCATCTTTGGAAGTGGTCTCGTAAATGTTAGTATACGATCCAATATTAGCCCTAAATATTTAATGCTATTCGATCACATTATATGAAAATTTTTTTATTTGATATTTTTAATTATTTTTGGTCGCCTCTTTGTTATTATGATAGGTTCAGTCTTCAGGTTAATTTAAAAATGAGCATCTATTCCTGTTTAGAGTTTTCTGACTCCCTGTCGGCAACTTTCCCCTACCATTTGTTCAAAAGCATTATTTAATGTAATAATGATTATAATATGATTGCAAGAATATTTGATTTTTATTTTCATGGGGTAAATAAAAATTTCCAAAATATTTCAAACAGATTCAGTGTTGATGCTGAACAAGCACGGAGTAATAATAAAGAGACCGATCTCCATACATACGTTTTGCCTGCTGTAACTGCACCTTAATTGACAGGCTTAGTCAATTAAGGTGCAGATACCGCAGCAAAAACTCGAGGCAGTTTCTACGGCGTGGAAACCATAATAGTATCAGATGACTTTAGAGATAAAGATAGATAGACAGATAGATAGATAGATAAAATATATTACAAAGGAAAAAACATCATGTGCGTCCTAAACTACGACCGAAGACAGATTTATGTGTATACATCTTCGGTAAACGTTAACTAAAATTGAAATCCAGACGTATATTTTCCAATAGGTTGAACAAGTACCCTAGTTTCAATATTAATAAATTGTAAATTTTCTTTCAATTATTGCATGAAAGGTGATAAAAGTACCCGTTTTATGGGCATAAATGAAAGGCAGTATGTGTTAACTTTATTAGAAGCTGTTTGAAAAAACATCAATTTTTAATATTAATGTAGTTAAGGCCTTTTCCTGATACTGAAAAAAAATAAAGCGTCAAATTTTAATGTTTCTGAAAAATATCAATAAGTTTCGTGCGTGTGACACACAATCCGCCTTCAACTCTTGGCACTTGTAAGCAATCATCTGTTTTGCGCATTTTTATCACGAACAGCTATTGTAAAAAAAAATCGAAAATTATCAAGGAAATTAATTTAATTGTACGTAAATCATGGAAATTTTATTTGAACTCATTAAGTCCGACAATGAACCTGCTTTGTTTTCACGGTGTCATATGGCATCACCTTAATCTCTAAAATGCGACGTTTGTTCTAAAAAAACAACTTTTGTTCGGTGGATCACTGGGTCATAGATATGAAATATGTGAAGTACAAAAATATCAGAGACAGAAAATTTATTCAGGGCTTATGATGGGTTAATTTTAGATATAATTAGAGACAATGGTATGGGATACGGACAAAGTAAGAAACTGTTTTAGTGACTTAGGGCCAGTTGATCCACCTTTCTATAAAGTTTCACATAATTATCTAATAGAAGAAGTTTATCAGACGGTTAATCTGATGAATAATGATTTCGGGTTGATCCACTGTATTTCATGTGTTGGATAGTTATCCTTCAGTTATATAGGGTAGTGAGCTCGATAGAAATGGCGCAAATATAGCAGTGTCATATATAATTGAGGTAGCTCGCCCTTTTGCAGTTGTGATATTAATAATTATTAATAAATAGTAGAATTGTCCTATTTGGTCCTATTGTTTTGATTTATCTGTATTTCTTACAAACACTTACAATAGAAATATTTGATAATCATATTCAGGATCGCCATCTACAATGTGGAAACATCCAGGTTTCTTCCCGGTAAGACAAGAAGAAAATAACAAAATTCGAAATTCGTTTTCCAGCTTTGTTTTACCTGCAAAACCTATTTTCGATTGGACAATATCTTCTGCTGTTTCTTTGGATTTGAAGATTAAAATTTTTGAATATTTATATTCCTTAATATAAAATCTCTAAACGATATTGTCGATTTCGATTGTCACGATTATATCGCTTTCGTCTGCTATGCGTGTGACACGAGGTATCAGTGGGTTAGAAAGCAATGGAACATGTCACGATTAATCATTTTAGCCTGCCATATGTGTGCGACACGAGGCATCAGTGCGTTAGAGAGTGATGGAACGTGTCATCATTTTTCGTCCTTTAGTTGAAGTCATTGATCCCCACGGAACTGCCTTGATCTGCGCTTGCTTGGATTTTAGTGACGTTCATTGGTTACAGTGCACGTCTGCATTTCAATTTTAAATACGTACGCGAACTAGAGCCAATGAGTGCCATTCAGTCGAAGCATGCGCTGGCCTTTTCGGGATCACTGTTGGAAATAGTAATCGAATCGAATTTTAGTTCGAGTTCGATAATACGACGTGTTTCTTCGTATTTAGTAATGTGATCCGCGTGTTGTATACAATATGAATGAAGGACGAAAGAAATAAAGTTGGTGAGTAAAGAGAAGAGTATAGGGACTTAATCTATCTTTCGATGGCGCTGATTCATCGAAAAATTGCGGCGAGCGTGGCAAAAGTGAGGTGAGCAAAGCTCGAAATCCATTGAAAACAATGAAAAGTACAGTAAAATTATAAAATGCTTCCATAAGTCATACACATTTTGAATAATTTTTTCACCATACAAAAATTTGTTCGAAATTGCATATAATGCTTTTAAAATGCGTATGACTTATGCCAGCATTTATAATTTTAATTTATTTTGTATTGTTTGCAATGGATTTCGAGCTTCGTTCAGCTTACTTTTGCCAGGGTCGCCACAATTTTCGGTGGCGGCAGTAGTATCGGAAAGGTAGATTAGGCCCATATAGCGTCATGACGTGTTACTGTTACTGAGTTAGATGGAGACACAAGTTTTAACTCTTGTACCTTTCGGTTCTACTTTACCTATAGGTTTGAATATAAGTATGTCAGAGATATTTGTATGTCTACAGATAGAACATTTGATAATTTAAAAAGATGTTCAAATTAATTATTTTTACGCTCCTAAGCGACACTCTTATTTAAAAAAATATGTCCGCCGCGCGGGCACATTCTCATTGCGCACTACGCGCGCGGCTAGCAAGTTTAAGCGCACCTAGGGCGCGCGACTGTTGGTTCTCGCGCTTCGCGCTCGAAAATTTATTGAATGAGCGGTGTCAGGCAAAGTCCGAAGTAGCACTTTCACTTCGGACTCTGCCTGGTCAAATCGCGAAGTGTCCGACAGGATCAGGCAAAGTCCGGAGTAAAAATAAAACCTTTGGGGTTTACTTTTCCCGCTGCACAATGGGCTGGCTCGGGAATTCACGATTCAAAATAGTCTACAGCTCGCAATCGTGAATGGATTTGAAACTTTTTTTTTTATAAATGGTCAGCATTACATTTTTAAGAAAACTTATTGAGTATAATCATCTATCTTTGTTGCAATATAATTATTTATCCACCGCAAGTTTTTGTCTCTAAAAAAATTAAATAGTAAACTCTATATGTATCATATCTAACGTAGATGTACTTAGAAAACATCAAGAATTCATTCTCAATATTTTTATGGTTTTTTAGTGTAAATAATTTCCTAATTCAAGCCCTTTCAGGAAAAGCCGATTATTTAAAGTGAATTTACAGACTATATATTTCGTACAATTCTTCAGTATATTATTTGTAATACTTATATTATTAATAAGAATAATTGTTTATTGTTGATTAATTTGATGAAAAATGATACGATATACGTGCAAAATGCATTCTATCATAAAAGATGAACTGTAAAATTTTTTTTTTTTAACTTTTCAGTAAGAAAGAGCCAGTAATAGGTATTTCGTTTATAAAATTTGTTATTGACCTTTGAAATATTAATTTATTGAGATTGAAAATCCCTGTTTAGACGATGCTACTAAGATTTAGATATACTTAGGGAACATAAATAATTTACTCAATGTTAAGGTTAATTTATATGAACAAGCAGTTAACTATGTCGGTTACTGTGTGAATTTTCTTAAAAACTGGAATTGCTATGATTTATTTAAAAAAATGATAGCCTTTGTCTAGAAACTCTTAATAATTAGCAAACATCATTATCAATAATTTTAAGAACAAGTGTTCAATTTGGCTATTTCACTCAATGCTAGATTTCTTATTTTTCACTAAACCTCAGTATCATTGTTTAAAAAGTTATTTAAGATTTGAATTGCCTGGATCTCCGAGGAGGGATTCTTTATTATTTTTAGTACGCAAAGATTCTTTTTGCAACACCCACCTCAAAAGTTGAACTTTTCATGCTTCTAATTGGTGCCTAAAGGACCTTATTTGAACAGACTGTGTACGAAACAATTTTCGCGCATGCGCAGTTTGAAGATGGTTTATTTTAGGCACTGGTGAAAAAGCTGCACATGCGCACTTTCGAGATGTGGTACTTTAGACACTGGCATAGGTAACTTCAAACACTGGTATTGGTATCTTCTTGAAATAAATTCAGATTTAACTTGAACAAATCTTTTAATGATTGAAGTTTTATTTTTAAGGTTTCCTAGCTGTTTTCGTCCGTTGTACAAAAGGGCATAAGGGCCAACATTTGCATCACTCGCCTGTGGCTCGAAGTACTCGTCTACGTTTTCACACTCGCTTCACTCGTGAGCTAACCACCGACACATGCTTCGAGCCTCCGGCTTATGCTGTGAAATTCACACCCGCACACAATCATCTATTTTGCGCACTTGTATCACAAATAACTATTTTTTCACTGAATATATAAATTTGGACTCTTTATTTGCACATAAACTTTTGCTAAGTATTGTCTAGAAAAAAAATTAGTAAGAAAAAGTACCAAATAGGTTTTTTGTTGAGAAAAATTGTATCAACAATTAAAATGTTCAATAATTTAAATCTTAAATTACTCTTTAAACAATGATACTAAGGTTTAGTGAAAGATAAAAAATCTGTATTTGAGTGGAATAGCCAAATTGAACACTTGTTCTTCAAATTATTAATAATAATAATATTTGCTTATTATTAATAGTTTCTAGACACAGACTATCATTTTTTTATAAAAATTTCCACAGTAAACGAGATGACGACTACAGTGTACATTATATGAGTTAATGAAGCGTTAGAATATTTATTAGTTACACTGTTAATAAAATTAGTCATTAATACAATAATCAGTTTTCTCTGTCATTAGCAAACATGAAGATTTACTGTACTCTGCTCTTATCCTTGATTATGATCCTCAATTCTATTCGCAAATATAAAAATATAATATATCTATAATTTTAAGTAAATGTTTTTCAAACTTTACGCAAATCAGACTTTTTGCGATTTAATCTGCACCGTGCAACTTTACACGTGTCCAACTGTGCATTTACAACTGTGCATTTACATTTCTGTTGTCTAGTATCAGTCTTGGCACTATCTAGGAGTTGCTTACGAATTCAAATATATGAAGACTGTCCAGATTTTAGTAGTTTCTAGGCAGAATAACGGTTTTAATTGAAACAAAAATAACAAAAGTGAATTTAGTAAATAATAATTTTTTAATAAAAGATTCACTCAGAGAAGAAGTTTTCTTGTAACAAAAGCATCGTCCTCTTACCTATTTTGTTTTGAACGATGTGAATATATTCTTTACACAAACATAATTATTTGGCTGCAATATGAGGTAAAGTTAGTCGCAAAAGGCAAATTTTTCGTGCAGAAGGATTCCTGTTGAGACAAATAAAAATCCTCTCAACTTTCAAGTTAAGAGGAAATTCTATTAACGTCAAGAAACATCCTCTTGTCACAAGAGGAAATTTCTCTGAGTGATTCATGATATTACAATACGCAACTGCATAAATGCTTAAATAATAATTATATATACATTATTACATATTCAGGATAATAAACAATAATTATTGAAGGTGCTTGAAATCCGAATATACGAACTGTATTCTCAACAACGATTTCGTTTGAAAACATTTTTTTCAATTCAACTTTACATGTGGACGTCCGCATGAAAAGGGCTCTGGTGGCCGGTTGTAGTTCAACAGATATTTGCGCTTTTCTAAGTTGAGGTAAAAAATTATTATTTTTAGGTTTGAGTGAGGAACGATCCCGGGATCTATAATGAATTAATTAAGATTATACTAATATCCCGATAGTAACCGGAAGTAGGTATATTTCATGTTGGAGGAAAAATTATAACAAGTGTGATTATGACACTAGCCAAGTTTAGACACGCTTTTCTCGAAAAACGGTTTTTCGAAGTTACATCTTTAAAGATGCCCCGGAGACGTTCAACAACTGAGAGGGTTTATCTTAGGCCTATAATGCCGGATATTTATCCAGCTATATGCCCGCATACTTAACTCCATACCGGCCATAAGGGCCCTTTTTATCCGGACGCCCACATACAGGCTCAATATCTTCCACTTGATTTGCGCAAATAAGTGCAACGAACTTCGAACCTCAGAAACTAACACATATGTGGCAAACACTCTGATTATAAGGACAGGAAAATATGGAACCGGCTCAGCCATAATCAGAAATCAGCAACACCCGAAAACCACCTTTGGAATTTTCACCTAAACTTCCAAAGTATCTCCATTTAAAACAGCCATAACATTTTTTAATTGACACTAGTCAGACAAGTACTTTCGAAAAACGTGAGATCATGTTTCAACCCCATATAATGTTAAAAAACCTCAAAATCCACCTCTTGAACTTCAAACAAAAATGTCTTCCTGTAAAACATCCGTTATATTAAAAAATTATAAACAGACAAGTTACCTTTATAAAATTCAAGGCTGTGTTTTCCGCCCTATAAGATTATTCAGTTATTCCAAAAATTTACTTCTAGCACTTTTAACGATTAAAATCTGACGTGTCACCAAGTAAAACAGCCAAGATATTTTTTTATCCAATAATAACTACACCAGTCACCTTCTCAAGAATCTAGTGGATGTCTTGATGTCCAAAATAATATTCAACAATCAAAATCTACGCCCAGCACAATTAACGATCTCTATACTAGTTGTCTTAAACTAAAAATGCTAAAAAGTTTTGAAATTGAAAAGAGTCATATAATTCATATTTTCAATACCTTCAGTAGACGTCCCCATCCCCAAATTAATATCCAGCAACCCCAAGAAACCACACCTAGCACATTTCACGAACCCCATGTCAGCTACCTACAACTCAAATCACAAAAAATTCAATTTAAAGATTGATAATAACTAACAGTTATAAAAAACCACCCTAGAACATTTAACCAATGCTAACTCAGCTGGTTTCAACTAAACACGCCAAAAAGTTTGAATTTGAAAATAATCACACCAATGACATTCTGAATACGCTACTGGTAGTTTTTGGATGTTGCTGAATATTATTATGGAGTTAGAAAAATAACTTAGAGTTTTTTTTAGGCGACTTGTGTGATTTAACTCAATTGAAACATTTTCTGGATTTTTCACGTTCATACGAAAAATGTAATAGTTGATGTTTCAACAAAAAAAATATCTCAATTTTAAATTGAGCACAGTTGAAGTCAACTAAAATGGACGCATTTTCAAACAAATACTTGCATTTTCAACTGAATAACATGCATTTTCAGCTGAAGTGCTAGATTTTCAGCTAAAGAAAAAAAATTTGAACAAAGGAGTTCACCGTTCCACTAAGAAGTTGAACTTTCAACTAAAAAATATGAGTTCTTGACAAAAAATGTAATAGTTAATATTTGAAGATAAAGTATATGAATTTGAAATAGAAAACCGTTGAATTCAAATCAAAGAAAGAAAAAAAAATTGCAACAAAATGTTCGAATGCTGAGAACAAACAGATAAATTCTTTACTAAAAAGTGGCATTTTGAAAAAGAAAAGAATGAAATCTCTACCGAAAAAGATGAATTTTCAAACCGAAAAGACCAATTTTCCGCAAAGGCGTTGAACTTTGTACCGTGAGAAATTCTTCACTCAAGAGTGAAAATAATTAAAAGTTCAATTGTCAGTTTGAAATATTAATTTTCAACAACAAAAAAAACGAATATCCAGGGCTGGAAATTTTTTTTTTTTCTTTCTGAAAGTGTTTTCATATATTTGCGCAGTTTCGAATCCTACTTTGTGAAGATTTAAAACATCTTAAGATCACCATGAAATGTTTAAAAAAATTTGGAATTTCAGGGAGTGACAAAAATTCCAACTCTCCTATATTGAGCTATATATCTCTAAGGCTCTTGACATTATTTTTTTACCTTGGAAAACTATTTCTTCAGATTTACGTATTTCAGTTGTTCGTCGAAACTTAAAAATGTTTCGTTAAAAGAAATGTAAGAAATTTCTTCGAAAGCTCAGTTCTGAAACATGTATTAATGTGCATTTTGACAGTCATTACTTAGATGTGGCATATAAATTTCTATCGGCACTCTACAGTTGCTCATCATGAAAATCGAGGACTGTCAGTTGATTTCAAGAATTAAATCATTCTGATGCGCAATTTTCTAATAAAATAAAAAATCCGGAATCTGTATGAAATCATTGCATACCAACAGTACTCGGAGGAAGAAGAGTGCAGGGAGAGCGGCGAAGATAGGTCTCTGGAAAATAGAAGTGGACGAAAAAATTTAGATGTGAGACGAAGAGAAAGAGGTGCTGTACTGGAACGTAGCAGAGGTGAAGAAAAAAGATGAGAAATTCTGGAGGTATATTCAGGAATTTGATGTAGTGGGACTGGTAGAGACTTGGGTAGACAGTAAGTTATGGGAACTCCAGCAGGCGGTCAGAGTGAAGAAGAAAAGAAGGGCTAGTGGTGGAATCATTACGGGGGTTAGGGATGGATTAGAGGAAGAAGTTCATGAAGAGGGACTTTAATTCAAAGATGGGGAGGGGAGGGGGCCTTGACAGGGAAGAGGAGAGCTTCGAAAGGAAATCGAAGGATAAGATAATAAATAAGGAGGGGAAGATTCTAAGGGACTGGATGGAGGATAGAGGCTGGGCGCTGGCGAATGGTATGGTAGCAGAGTACGAGGAGGAAGAATTCATATGTGTGAGTGAAGTAGAGATATCAGAGATAGACTATGTGGTCATCAATATGCAAGGGTGGCAGGAGAAGGAGAGATTCATAGTGGAAGGACACAAGAATCAGTTCGTCAGCCATTAGGGTTGTGAATAAAGGGGGCGAGCGGCGAAAGGCAATGGGGGAAAGAAGCGTTGATGGTGGAGAGGGTGAGCTGGACGAGGGAGGAGATAGAGAAGTATCAGGAACAGTTAGGAAAGTTACGCTTTGAAGGGGAGTCGGCAGAAGAGATATGGGAGGATATGAAAGAGAAAGTGAAACGGTGTGTGCAGAAAAAAGGTATTTAGTACGAAGAAGATAGGAATGATGAATCCGTGGTAGAATAGGGAATGTAAAAAGATGAAAAGAAAGGAGAAGAGGTAGTACAAGAAGTGGAAAGAAGAAACTGCTTTGGCAAGGAACACGCCTGATTATATTGTCAGGAGGGAGACGGGGAAAAAGAATTTCGGGATTTTAACGGGAAGACGGGCGTGTGAATATGAGGAGAAATTTTTGGAACAGGGAGGAAGTAAGCTGGTTGGGGAGTGTTTGTGGGACAAGGAGAACAAGAGAGGGGCTGGGAAAAGGAGTTCGAAAGGGTGAGGTATTTTGAAACGAATGGACTGCAGATGAGTGAAGCGAGAAGGATGCACGAGAAAGGAAGGAAGGTTTATGAGATGGTTGACAAAAACGGCGTGGAGACAGAGAGAAGGCAGCAGGGAAGGAAAGAATGAGAAATTCAAGGTGTAACGGGAACTATGGGTGGATTGTGCCAAGGGAGAGAGCGCCATATTTGTGTGAGAAAGAAGAGAAAGGAAGTCAGGAACTTACAGCCAGGATGAGATATAGGTGCATGTAGGGTTTTAATAGGTTCTGGCTTTCTAGGAAGAAGAGGAAGTGTTAAATGTATGGGAATGGGGAATCAAGAGTGGAGCAATGGTTGGAGGAGTTCGTGAAGGTGGAAAGGAGTGGGATAAGCATAGAGGTATTGATGCATGAAAGGGTGGACAAACGGGCAGTAGCATGAGTGGAGGGGGTTTTGAGTAAGATGGAAAAGAAAAGGAAAAAGGAAGAGGAATGGAGAAGGAAAGATTGTAAATGGGAGAGGGAGTAACTATAAGTAAATTTTAAATATTGTCAACAGTAGATAATTATTGTGTATTAGCCGCGGAGGCAGAGTTTTGAAATGCGAGGCAAAGCTAGAAAGTAGGGACATGCTTGCGAGGCGAGGCAAAACGAGGAAGGCAAGGCGATAAGAGCGAGCGATATGAGAGATAAGGTGTGGATGGATGTTAATTTTTAAGTGTGAGTTTTCATGAAGATTCGGTAAAAAAATGGAAGTGTAAGCAAGTCAATTTTTTTAGGCCAGCATTTATTGCAAATATTTCGCAAACTGTAAAAGATGCTCAATAATAACTGACTTTTTTTAATGTTGTGCACTAGATAACTTCAAGTTTCATTTATGACAAACAGAATTGGATAAAAACGTTGCAAAAAGTTGACAACTAAGTTGGAAACTACATTGACAATTACAATCACATTCACAACTCATGACATACCAACATACGATTGAGTGCTTGAAGAAAAATGTAATGATCTGTTTCTTGTTGCAGAATTAAGTTCAGAGTTTGAGTGTTTGCCGAATGGCGAGCCTATTCCTGGTGTTCCTCGTCGCGGACCTCTTCCTTCTTTTTCTCCTGAAAGACACTCTCCTGAAAATTCTCTTTTTCCTGTTAGACCTCATTCTTCTGCCGGATCTCCACCACCTGCCGAGCCATGTCTTCGTGCCAGGACTAGGTCTCCTACTGCAAGGCAAAATTTTACTCAAGTACTTGGATTTAAACTTGAAGAACTCAGATTTGTTCGACTTATTCCGAACAACAACCCGGACCAGATATTCGAACTTCGAAAATACGTTTTTCCTCCCGACAAACCAATTCGATTGAGAAACAAAGCTCAAAACCTTCTTTCCTTGCCCACTGAAGAACGAATTGTAATGTCAACATCCAATGGTGACATATGTGCAGTATGGGATAAAGCATCAAACGGAAACATTAATTTTCGTGCAATATATAAACCTTTTCATTTTGGGTCAAAGCGGGCAAAAATAAACATGAACAGCGGCATGATTAAGGAAATGACCCCAGAAGAAATCGCGAATTGTCCAGTAGGCAAACAACGCGTAGTCGCAAAGAATTTTAAAGTATTTCGTGTGTAAACCACAAATCTGTGACCAGTTAATAAAAAAATAAGTACGCGGCTTTCAGATCTTGCGCTCAGTGTTTTTGCTTACCCCATGTTTATACATAGGCCTTTAAAAATTAAAGGTCAAACAGTGACATCTGTAATTTTGTAATATTGAATTCCGTTTTTAGGATATTCCCTGTACCGGTAGACCGGAAAATGACGACACATTTCTCGAGACCGGCAAAAACCAGAAAATGGCAGTGAATTTTTTTTTTACCAGGAATTTTATAAATTTTTCGATAAAAAATCTATCTAATCACTTGATTTATCACAAATCAGATCCCTGGTAAAAAAAGTTTTCTATGATTTTAAGAATTACACAAATATTATCAGTAATCTCTTATGAAAGAAAATAATGATTTATTGCAAAAAAGTATAAAACTGGAAAAAAATAATGATTCTGTCAGGGGTAGTTTATAGCGTACAGTAGATTTATGTTTTCAGCCTAAAATCTTTAAACTTTTCAATTTTATAATGCTTCTTTCATTTCTTGATAAAAGTGCTGCAAGCATTCGTTTGTTTATAATAATATTAATTCCTTCTGAGTTGAAATCGAAAGTGGGGACTGATGTGAAGACTCAATAAAACGATTCGGTTCACTATAATCTCTGCTTATTCATACAATGATTCTCTATCGTAACATAAGTTTGGTACCTGCTCTAACCTTATTCTATTGGAAGTCGCTTGATGCTCTCTCTCTCTCCCTCGATTGGTGAAGCTATCATCACTCACATCCTACGCATGTTATCCCCAAACGCGGTTCTAAAGCAATTTGCTTTGGCCAGAGCGGCCTTTTATAAGCCTCTCCCCACCTATGCTGACAGCCCAAGAATATCGATCGCACCTCGACGATACCGGCGCCCTTTTGCGATCCGTGGCCGCGACGCAAATACTATGAAGTGGGACGTTACATCTGCCCCCTTTTAATGAGAAGGGCCTTGCTGAGAAACATGCTCTCCTCATCATATTATGCCTTGTATCATTAATTTTATACATTTAAAAGCTGCGCTTCGACAACCACTGGTTCTTCCTCTAACCGAGAATAAATTTTCTTTCTTCATGTACAAAATAAAAGCCGTCTTCTGCTTGCACGCTCTTCCATACGAAAAACTTATGATGGCAGTGAAAAGCCCTTGGTAAACAAAAATAAAATATAAATTTGAACTGAACTATTTTGGTTGGGCGACCCAGCAATCCAATTGAGAACTATTTTGGACCTTCCTTGAAGAGATTATGCTCTTTCTTATTAAATTTCTGTTCCTCTTGAATTTTCTTCTTAAGCCTCCTGCGCATCTCCATCTCCTCCTGTCGTTCTTGAACGTACACCTTAATCGCAGGCTTTACCTGCCTTGTGATTGGCGCTCCTTTGTTCGTTACCACAACCTTGATGAATGATTCAACTTCATTTCGCCCATTATTTTGGTTAAGTCTCCACTTCGTCTCCTCTTTTGTCTTTTTCTTCTTCTCCTTGTTTAACTTGTTCAATTCTCTTTTTCTTGTAAAGTCCTCACGCAGTTGTTGCATCTCGTGGGGGTCGACTAATATTACCCCTTTATTTTTCTGTTCAGATCTTAACTTTGGTAGCCCCGTTGTCGATGTTGCTGACGTGGGCCGTACTTTTACAATGCCTAGAACAGAGTCGGCGGTATTGATCCGACCCTAGGGCTATTCTATTCTCGTTATTGGCTATCTTGAAGAATCGAGAGAGAGAGCCGCAAGTTTGAATTGCGCAGGTTCTATTTTGATCCATGCTTTGGAAGTAAAATTTTGAATCTTTCTTGTTTAACAATATATGTTCCTGATTTAATTTCTTTCGTTGTAACGTAGAAACCGTCGTATATGGCTAAAAATTTTGATATTATTTCACTTTCTATGTCCGATACAGTGTTGGCTCTAATCAAAACTAGATCTCTTAGATTGAAGTGTGCTGTTTTGTGGCTTAGATTGAATTGTTTAGTTCTCTTTGCCCTGGATACGCTTCTCAACGAGCATTATCTTGCCCTTATACGGAGGATCGCGGATGCCCTTCTCATTTCTAAACAATTTTTCCAAAACTTTGCGGCTTTTTTGTTTAAATGTATTTCCAGGTTGCCTTGGGAATGCCTAACTGACGTGAAGACGGCTTGTACGCCCTCCACCTCTAGCTTGACCATTCAAGCTTTGGATGTGAATTGATTACCCTGATCTGTTCAAATTTTCCTTGGCTTACCGTATTTCCTCATGTAGTCGTTGAACATCTCATTGATTGCTGTTTTTGCGATTGCCTTCTTTATTGGGTACAGCTTGACGAATGTTCTGAAGGCTTCTATCGTGGAAAGGATCTACTCATTACCAAAATTAGCAGCTGGCAATGTTCCATAAAAATCGATAGCCAGTGAGTTTTTAGGCTTTTCTGGGACTATGATTTTCATATCCGTCTGACAAGACTGATTCTTTACTTTGTTTCTTTGCAAAAGTCACATACTTTCAACGACCTACTGACAATTTTTGTAAATCTTAGACAATAGAAGTCTTTGTTAAGGATTTTTAAATACTTTCTAGGGCCTATGTGCCCATTAAACTCGTGACATTCCTTAACGAAATTCTCTATCATCGGTGTGTAAATCATCATTTTCGACCTGTTCCCGGCCATGATGCACAAAATTTCGTCTATTACCTGGTACTTAGGATTATTTTTAGTTTCGGCTGCTTCGATTTTCTCAATTGATTAGGATCAGCAAGTTGCTGGTGCGCAAATCCCTTTAGTTTCCTAACCAAGTCTTTGTCCGGTTTTCCAGCTAGAGCGTTAATTATTACTCGACCCTCAGTTGTTTTAGAGACCTGGGTACTCGATTTTGCGCAGCTTAACACATCTGCCACTATATTTTCCTTTCCGAGGAATGCCGAACCTCTAACCGTTAGACCTGTATAGCAATAATCTAACGCGCTAGTCTGGAATTGATGAGTCTACATGTTTTTAGGAACGTTAGTGCCTTATGGTCCATTAAGGTATGAATTTTCGAACCCAAAAGGTATGTTCTAAATTTTTGTAACGCCCGAACTACTGCTAGCAATTCTTTGGCCGTCGTCGTGTACGCTAATTCCTGCCCCTTTCATGTCCTGATCACAAAGGAGACAATTTCGTCCTCGTTATTTGAGTCCTTTTCGTATAAAACCGCCCACAGAGCGAAATCGCTAGGGTCCTTTTGCAAAAACTATGGTTTGGATGGATCCAGATAGGTTAGAACGTCTCCACAAAATAACCCTTCTGAAGGCTGTCTGGTCAGCGAATTATTTAATTTTTAATTTTGGTATTTAATGAGATTATCTTTATAACTTGTGATTTCAAAAATTTTCATATGATAAATTAAAAAAAATAAATACTGTAGGAAAAAATCGACAAGATCCAGGTGTCGAAATTATAATTACAGCAAATTTCCTGTACTTCTAGGGACGACTGAAATATCCCGAAAATAAAATTCCCGACTCTGCAAAAACAGCCGAATAATAAAATTCCAAAAATAATAAAATTCCCGAACAGTTCATAATATTAGCGAATTTGAAAATTCCCAAATAATAAAATTCCCGACATAAAATTGCCGAAGTATAAAATACCCGAATTAGAATATACCATAATTATAAAATTATTCTTTGAATTTAAAATAAAAATAATTCTACAAAAATTTTATAAACAAATTAATGTGAAAACACATGCGCCCCAAACGGAAAAAAAATTTCTGACTAAATTTTCTTCGAATCTAATAACATTTTCCATACAAAATTTGCAGGATTCAAATCAGCACTAATTTATCTCGCAGTTTCTTTTTAATTTTTTTTAAGTAACAATTCGATTTTTGGGAACATTTTTTATAATTTTTGAAAAACATTTAAAAAGTTTTTTCTTTGGTACAAATATTTGATTATTTATTCAAATTGCGAACAAATAGCCCAATTACAGATGTAAGCAACAAAGAGTATTTAATTTCTAGTTAGTCTAAACCTATACTAAATATAATCTTAATCTAAACTTAAGAAAAATCGACTAGAATGTGCGATCTGACACTAGCGTAAAAATGAAAGTATAAAGGACCAAAAACAGTAAGCCCTTCCTTATCTAAATCATTTTGCGATGCTATTCGAGAAATTGCTGAATGTTCGCCGAAACTAGATCTGAATTTATATAAATGAAATATATGAGATGGATCAGTAGAGCTTCGCAGTGATCTACCCGGTACATGTAAGTGTACACTTTCAAGTAATTGAGGACAGGTAATATTTCTATTGACTAGATTGTGCCCATGAGACAAACATATGTTGAACCATTTCCAGTTTTTTAGTATGCGAGGCGTAATGTGGAGACCAAACTTGTGAGCAGTACATTAGAATGGGTCTAACTAACGTGACATATAATAAGCGTAGTGTGTATGGTTGTTTAAATTCAACAGAGTGACGTTTGATAATTCCCAACATGTTTAGACATTTAGCGGTACAATAATCAATATGCTGGAGGAAAGATAGTTTATCATCTACAAAAATTTCAAGGTCACGTATTACATGAACAATTTCGAGGACAGATCCGTCTATCGAGTATTGGAATTAGACAGGATATATATTCGTTTCGAAAAACGCATAGTTTTACACTTAGAAATATTTAGAGTCATCCCGTTTTCCAGGCACCACATATGCAAGGCGGTAATATCTTTTTGAACTGCAACAGCGTCCTCAAGTGATGTAATGATGGTGTACATTTTCAATTCATCAGCAAAAAGTAAGGCCATAACAATGATAAATATTTGTTTAATGTCATCAACATAAATATTAAATAACAGCGGACCCATGTGTGATCCTTGAGGTACGCCAGACGTTGCAGTAAATTCGCGGGAGTACACACCGTTGAACTTGCTTATTACCATCAAGCGCCTCTGCAATAAACTGAGTCTATAAAGTAAGGTTAGTGCAAAATGACCTACCAGAAATAAACCCATGCTGCTCCTCGGCAATAAAATTTTTGCAGCAAATTGAAAGTTTATCTGTTAAGATACTCTCAAAGATTTTTTATATTGTGTTTATTATATTTATCGGTCGATAGTTCTTAAAATCCGATTGATCATTTGCTTTGTAGATTAGAACGACGTAACTAGATTTCCATTGAAAAGGATAGAAACCGATTGATAAAGATTTAGTAAAAAGGTACCAAATCGGCCTAGAGACTGCGCAGCTGCAGTTTTTATAGAATAGAGGAGGGATGCCATCGGGACCAGGACCTTTATCACAGTTTACTAAATTTTCGGTTAAAAATATAATTCTTAACAGAAAAAAAAAACGATTTTTCATCAAAATAGTTAAATTTTCT
Source organism: Andricus grossulariae (assembly GCA_011634705.1). NCBI lineage: Eukaryota > Metazoa > Arthropoda > Insecta > Hymenoptera > Cynipidae > Andricus > Andricus grossulariae. The sequence goes on from JAABKJ010017545.1 coordinate 1,909,071, forward strand.
ACTGGAATAGTTAAACTTCTAGTTAAAAAAATTGATTTTCAACGAATTACTTACATTTTCAACTAGCGATGAATTTTAAATTAAAATAACTTCCTACCAAAATAATCAATTTTTAACAACAGAATTTAGCTTTTAACCGATTAGTTGAATTTCTAACTAAAAAAAACTAAAAGTCAGGATAAATGAGTAAGCGAATAAGGCGTGATAAAACCATTTTTTTTTTAATTAAAAAAATTATCGTTTCTGTACGTTTGGAATATCAAAAATTCTGTTATCAAATTTAAGTCAGCGAAAAAAATCTCAAAACAAACAATTCAAAAGATTTTTCTTATATTGGAAAAAAAATCTTTCTCTCGTAAAGTATAGATATATTTAAAAATGTACAAAATCAGACTCAAGGAATGTTACATGCTTTAAATCATATGATTAGCTCCCTTTTTAATTATTAAAAAGCAAGTGGTCATTTCTCGGGTTTTCACGGTAAAATTATTTAATTTTCTAGGTTAAGGGGTTAGGGTCAGTCCCAAGGCAAAAAAAAAACCTATTTTTGAAAGAATTTTTTTTGAAAAATGGTTTTATTACTTATTGACAAATATTCTACAGTTCGAATAATACACATTACAAGGAGTTAGAGTAATTTTTAAGATAAAAATATCGATAAACAAGCAAATTATAGTTAATCTGCCATAGGTCCAAAAAAATGAAGTGTTTTGCGGTGCGCATCGTAACTCATGACTGGATCATCTGAAACCAAAAAATACAACGGGATTAGTTAAAAACGATATTCCCTTCTACTTGAACGAAGAATTAAGTCAGAATTTAATTCTGAAGAAAATAGCGGATGTTTAAACACAAAATTTTTATTTTCCTTGACAAATTTTGTGTTACACATCCGCCATTTTCTTGAAAATTAAAATTTCGACTTAATTCTTCGTTCAAGTACAAGCAAATATCGTTTTTTAACTAATCCCGTTGTACTTTTTCGTTTCAGATAATCCAGTCATGAGTTACGATGCGCACCGCAAAACATTTCATTTTTTTGTACCAATGCTAGATTAACTAGAACTTGCTTGTTTATCGATATTTTTATCTTAAAAAATTACTGTAACTTCTTGCCATGTGTATTATTCGAACTGTAGAACATTTGTCAATAAGTAATGAAACCGGTTTTCAAACAAAATTCTTTAAAAAATCGTTTTTTTTTACCTTGCAACTGACCCTAACACCTGAAGTCAAGTGCAATAAATGATAGATGCACATGAACAAATAAATGTAATAATATTAAATATCTTAAATTGTATTCTAAATTTTTTATTGCAATAAGAACATTTTGGATGCATGAGAAGACATACTACCTAATTTCAACAGAAATAAGTACAGGGTGTCTATCCACTGTGCTGATTCAAATTCCAGGGTTTTTCAAAGCTAATTTCCTGATTTTCCAGGAATGTAAAAACACTCTTTAATGCTTCATGATACATTTATTCTTATGAACACAACTATACCGGAACTTCGCCATTTTCATGGGGCGCGAAAAGTTTGAACAGTGTTATTTTTTATTAATTCTTTTGTTCATGAAAATTTTGAAGTATATGTGTTACAAAGTAAATATGATTAATTCCTAACCTTAATAACTAACCTTTCAATAATTTATAATGTTCTTGTTTTAGTGTTGTCCCTATTCTGTATTAAATCTTCTTGCAAATAAAATTGTGATTTGGAAATAGCTCCAACTCAAGCCAATCAAAATTCATAAAAGTTCAACTAGTTCCGGTATAGCGGCACCAATCAGAATTGAAGTACTCCGTGTCTTAACTCTCCTTTGAGGATCTCTACTTGCGCGTAAATCGCGTAAATCTCGGTTTTTCCCCCGAATAAAAAATTGTAGTCGTATTCCCGGTTTTCCAGGTTTTCCCCGGTAGTAGACACCCTGAAGTAGTCTTGAACAATAATAAATTATAATTTAATTGGAGAAAACTGAAATAATCTGAAAAATCTAAGATCCATGAACCGTAAATAAATCCGTAACCTAATAAACACACTCATATGTCCTGCGACTGTAGATAAAGTGGAATCACTTTTCTAAATTGACCAAAATTATTTAAATAATGAAAACTTGAATTTTACTGCGATCAGAAATAAATTCCCGGGTATTTAACTAAATTCTCGGTTATTTACCGGTATAGATACCGGTGTCAGCTGAAGCCAGCATTACTACTCGTTTTGGTAAAAAAAAGTGCCCAGATTTTGTGCATAGCATAGACCGAGAGCACCTAATTAGCACTAAATTCATGTGCAAAGGAAGATTTGATACCACTAATAGATTCGGAGTTTCACATACCGGCGTCAGCTGAAGCCAGCATTTCTACTGGCTTTGAAAAAAAGTGCCTGGATTTTGTGCAAAGAAGAATTTAATATCGTAACATTTTCAGAGTTTCACACAAAGGAGTTGTGACTTCAGCTGCAGTTAGTATTACCACTCGTTTTGGTAAAAGAAAAAGTGCCCAGATTTCATGCATAGCACAGGCTAAGAGCACTTCATTAGTTCTAAATTCCTGCGCAAATGAGAATTTCATATCCCTAATAGTTTCCGAGTTTCACATACCGGAGTTGTGGCTTCAGCTGAAACTAGTATTACTACATGTTTTTAATCAAAGTTACCGGGCACGATTTCTTTTCTGCAGCATAAATTAGCACTAAATAAGCATAACATTATATCATAGTGCCCATATCAATATGACAATGTTGGAATTCCAGCTTCCGAGACATTATATTTACAATTTTCCTTTTTTCTGTAACAATCAAATGTAGATAATACATTTATTATAGTTGGTTGAATACAATTGGCCGGGGGAGCTCGTGAGAGCTTCCCCTGGCGCTCAGGCTTTAAAGCCCATTGTGCCACGTTCGTTTTTATTCTCAAGACAGTGCACCGCAATTGGGCACCTTCACAGAGTAGAAACCAGTGCATTTTGTTGTTTCCAATGTTCTGGAAATATACCTTAGGGTTCCAGGCATATCCCATGGCAGAATGAAAGATGCGGGCCTCTATGCACAACAAAAAGAGCCTGATCCACTCTACCATCCGACAGCCTCCAAAGCTAGGACGTCGTAAAGAAGAAACGGCCAGGTCAGTATAGACGGAGCGATCCTTCTGAGGTCGTCAGTCGGATGCCCCTTCGCAAGGAGGTCGCGAACTCTTTTCCAAGTCTTCTCAAAGTCGACTTGTAACCCCCAAATAATTTTCCTCACAACATGGAGCCTCTTCTTTGGGAGGTAACTGCCCTCTTTTGGATGGACCTAGAATTTGAGGTGGGTTTCGCACCACCAAAGCCCCGTTAGAAGTACAAAGAAAAATTTCTATTGGTACCGGCACAGTGATCGAACCCCAGGCCTCCTGATTAAAAGCCTGATGCACTATCGCCTCAGCCACCGAGGCTCTTTGACATACAATATAATTTTTCAAATCGGCCAAAATATATATTTTCCATTTTGAATGCGTAGTTTGGGACAGGTGGATGACAAGCAATTTGCGAAGTTCGTAATTAGAAGAAAGAAAGTAGCAAAGAAAGAAGCTTTAAAATAACTTTTTAATACATTTAACGCAATAGATAAATGCATATAATAACGATTTTCCCACTTACAATAGATTAGGTTTGAAAAATAGACTTAAATTTACTTTTCAGTACCATTTAAAGATGCTAACGTCCGAGTTTTTGAAATTTTAATTAATATAAATTTTGATGTTAATCGTTTTAACATCAAAATTTATATTAATTAAAATTAGTCTCAACCCTGTCAAATGCAGAGAGAGAGAGAGAGAGTTCTATAAATCACAAATATTCATAATTGACACGATAAAATTGCCCCAAGAAATTTCGCCGAGCGAGCGATCCAGCGATCTCGAGCGCCTTCGATGGACCGCATCACTCTTTGATTAATTTCTCGAAAACAAAAAAAACGACATTTTGTGTAGTGTTGCCGTCAGAGACGAGAAATACTGTGCCTATTATAAAAATGGAACATATGAAACAGAAAGGTAAAAAGATAGGTATATTTTCAAGTCATTTGGAGTTTGAAGAATTTGACACTAATTAAATTTTTTATAATTCAAAGTAGAATTTTACAATTTTGTGGCATGTAATTTCTACGGTTGGCAAGTAAAAAATATTTATCGGGACATTTACAAAATCGAAAGTGCGTACCTACTTGGATCATTTTGACTTCTACATATTTTTTAAATTGTATGAAATTGGAATGTATAAAAAGTATTTAATCAGTCAGTAATAATACTCAGAAACTCATATGATAATCACACAGTCGATTTTATAATTCACCCCTACGACATTCATATATCTATATTTGTATATTCAGGTATGCATATTTGTATATTCACGTATATACAAATTTGTATAATTCGAAAACGCATTAACAATGCAAATTTTCCTTTCGGGTCCCTTATAACGTATATATCTCACAGTTGGGCTTCGTCGGAATAAAAGTAAAAAAAGTTGTTAATCGCAAAGTTTTGGAAAGTTTGCGAATATTACTTTTGTTTCTTAATCTGCATAATATCCCCAATTTTCAAAATTTGCAGATTTTTTATTTGAGTTCATATGAGTAAAATTGATTTTTTATGTGCAGGGTTTTTTCTGAAAATGAAAAAAAAATATAGAAGCTCTAAAAATTACGAATATTTTTTTAGCATAGAAAAACTGTTTTATGCTCAAAATGTACTAACAAAAAATTTAAAAGATCAGATCGTTCAGAATGACGAGTTAATATAAAAAATTCAACAACTCGTTCTTTTTTAAGGATTTGATCTTCTCAATTTTTTTGGAAGAATATTTTGAACGTAAGAAAGTTATTTTATTCTTGAAAAAATTATTTGTAGAGCTTGTAGACTTTTTTAATTTTCAGTTCCTTATTTTTATATGGGGTTCTAAAAATAAAAAAATTATAGGAGCTCTAAAAATTACGAATATTTTTTTAGCATAGACAATTTTTTTTATGTTCAAAATGTACTTAAAAAAAAAAATGAAAATATAAGATCGTTAAGAATGACAAGTTAATATAAAAAATTCAGCAACTCGTTCTTTTTTCGATCTGATCTTTTCAATTTTTTGGAAGTATATTTTGAACGTATGAAAGTTATTTTATGCTTGAAAAAAATATTTGTAGAGCTTGTAGACTTTTTTCATTTTCAGGACCTTATGAAAAATAAAATTTTCCCTATATAAAATTTCTTAAAAAAAAAAAAAATTGTGGAAATGAGGCATATTATTGTCTATAATAATATAATAATCCGAAAGTATATCATCCAAAAAGTCTAGAGGTATATTAACAAAAACGTTCTCTTGTCATTTCTACGTTTCGGGGAACAAAATAGTCTGTCACGAAGGGTTAAATTTCATAAAATTTAAAAAATACGTAGTTATCAAAGTGGTTGAAGTAGGTACGCACTTTCGATTTTTCAAATTTCCCGACAAATATATTTTATTTACCATCCTTAGAAATTAGACGTCACAAAATTTTTAAATTCCACTTTAAAATGTAAAAAATGAAATTTGTGCTAATTTCGTTAAACTTCAAAGGAATTGAAAATATACCAGTCTTTTTACATTTCTGTTTCATATATTCTGTTCTTATAATTGGCAAAATAAATTATTATTAAGAACAAAAAAAATACTAATATAGTGAAGTTAAAACTTCGAAAAAATCGTAACATAGTCGTGTTTGATATCAAATTAATCAGTAATGGACAAAGAAGTACAATATGTAATCAGATGTCGACTTTAGCTATTCATTAAAGAACGCTATTGGCGCATCAGAGTGGTAAACGAACGCTCCCGCAAACTGTCCGCTCTGCTAGCGCACATCTGTCGCATTCCTCGGAAAACCCGAGGCAAGAAACGAGTAAGGATGCCACGAAACGAGGTAGAATGAGACGAGGCAAAACGAGACGAGAAATACTTAAGACAGAAGGTATGTCTCGTCCCGTATCGTTCCTCGGGATTTGTCGCTCGACGGCAACACAAATGTTGTGCTTCAAGGATTCAAAAGAAAACACCTTGATCTTAATGTTGAAACAAAAAAATGGGGGTCAAGTTTTCAATTTAAAAAAATGGTTATAACCATTAGATAGATCATAAAAAATGTACCACAAAACATACAGGACAAAATTTTGTTCATTCCATACGAAAGCAGTTCAGTAAATTCGAAAAATTCTCCGTCCCCCACCTCAGTCAATTTTTCTCCAATCCAACATTTTTTTCTCTGTGAAGTACTACCTAGTAGGGCTACACTTTGCAGAAGTGCCATTCTAGAAAATTGCACCTGCTCCCGGTGAAGTCGCTGTAACGTTTCAGCTGAAACCACGTATCACGACCGTGAGATAGGTGGTTGCAGACTGCCATGGACTCAATACGACGATTCGGAAAAACTCTCGTGCACCCTGGGGACACGGAGCGACCCAAGGACGACCGTCTTCTGCATTTTCCCAACAAGTATCAGATCGCTAAAACCAAATGTTCCTCTTATGGTGTTCAAAATGTAAGAATGCGACTTCTTTTCCAAGTTCAATTTTTCATACGAAGTTATGAACCAATTCATTCAATCTTGGAGTTATTTGTTCTCCGAGATTTCAAGATGGATTTTGTCAACTTTTCATATTTCAGAAATATTATGCAACAATTGTACAACAAGGAGAATTCTACCAAAATTGCAATATTTGCAGACTTATTGCACGCTGTGGATACGTTTGTGTGAAGTAAAATTTGCACAGAATATACTTTAAACCTCTCTCTCTAGGGATCGCGGGACCTTGTAGTTGGCGGGAGGGCTTATGGGTCTCAGGGCTATAAATCTGGATAGGTGAACCAGAGAGGCTGCATCGCGATGTGTAGCTACTCTGGAGAACAGACGCACTCTAGTCAGTGGAACTTAAACTAAGGAGCAATCCTTTTAGGGGGTAATAGCAAAGCCTCCTGGAATGTCGAGGGCGCGAGTTCTCATGCTCCCAAGCTACGATGTGATCGCCTTGTCAAGGGCTGAATGGTACCAGGGTTAACAAATCCTTGAACATCTTGGCCTGCCCCCCTCAGTGGAGGCGGACAGGCCGAGGTCTCAAAGGAGGTGCCTTAACGAGGACTTTGGGACACCAGGTCGAATCCCATAGTATGTAGACCCACCCCCTGCAAGCAGGGCTCTGCAGAGGTGTTTCTTATTTCCCTAGCTTCTCGTGGGACTGCAGTGTGTATATATATAATTAAAAAGTAAAGGTTAACAACCACCTCAGGGTCCCACTGGGAGCAACTGTCATCTCAAAAATGACATCGGCTCCCAGTAGGACCGCGGTAAATCCCATTCATGGCCACGTCTCACAACCGTGAGATGGGTGGTATCTAGAAGAAAGTCCAAGTTTTAACCTAAAAATATGATTTTTCACCCAAAAAGTTTAATTTTCTAACAAATTGTTGAATTTTAAGCCGAAAAGATGAATTTTTTGAAAAACAGTAGAATTTTTAACATAAAATTTCATGTAGTAGCAAATAGTTAGAGTTTCAATTATAATTATTATGGATGCTTAATAACAAAATAACTTTGAACAAAAAAAAAGCAAAACAAATTTTTAACAAAATTGTTAAATTTTCTGCCAAAAAGATGAATTTTCTTCCAAAAAGATGAATTTTCGACCAAAAAGATTAATATACTCTTAAAAAAGATGAATTTCCTTCTCATTCAATATAAAGGATAACATTTTAATCAAAGACGGAATAGTTAAATTGTCAGATAAAAAAAATCATTTTTATCCCCAAAAAAATGAATTTTCAATAAAGTTGTTAAAATTTCAACCAGAAAGATGAATTTGCGATCAAGAAGGTTAATTTTCTACAAAAAAAAGAAGTTTTAATAAAACACATGAATATTCAACAAAATTATTTGATTTTAAAGTCAAAAAGACGAATTATCTACAGGAAAGTCGAAGTTTTAACCCAAAAATATGATTTTTCACCCAAAAAGTTTAATTTTCTACCAAAAAGATGAATTTATTGCAAAAAAAGTAGAATTTTTAACATGAAAGTTCATTTAAAAGCAAATAGTTTAATTTTCAACTATAACTATGAATCCTGAATAAAAAATATAAGAATAAATTTTCAACCAATAAGATTTAATATCTACCAAGAAAGACGAATTTTCAACCAAAAAGTTGAACTTTCAACTAAATAACATAAACTTTGAACCAAACAACTGAAAGAAGATAAATTTTTAACCAAAAATGCAATATTTTATTTTTCAGTTATATATATATATATATTTTTTTTTTGGCTCAAAAGTTATCTTTTTTCAGTTGTTTGGTTCAAAGTTTATCTTATTTAGTTGAAAGTTCAACTTTTTGGTTGAAAATTCGTCTTTCTTGGTAGAGATTTAATCTTACTGGTTGAAAATTTATTCTTTTTTTTATTCAGGAATCACAGTTGTAGTTGAAAATTCAACTATTTGCTTTTAAATGACCTTTTATGTTAAAAATTCTACTTTTTTGTAAAAAATTCATCTTTTCGGTAGAAAATTAAACTTTTTAGGTGAAAAATTATATTTGGGGTTAAAACTTCGACTTTCTTGCAACGAATTCGTCTTTTTGGCTTTAAAATTAAATAATTTTTTTGAAAATTAATGTGTTTTGTTAAAACTTCTTTTTATTGTTGAAAATTAACCTTCTTGATCGAAAATTCATCTTTTTGGTTGAAATTTTAACAACTTTATTGAAAATTCATTTTTTTGTTGTTAAAAATAATTTTTTTTATCTGAAAATTGAACTATTCCATGTTTGATTAAAATTTTATCCTTTTATATTGGATAAGTTGGAAATTCATAATAATTATAGTTAAAAATTCAACTATTTGCTTTTAAATGAAGTTTTATGTTAAAAATTCTACTGTTTTGCTGAAAATTAATCTTTTTGGTTTGCAAATTCAACAATTTGGTAGAAAATTGAATTTCTTGGATGATGAATCATATTTTTGGGATGAAAATTCGACTTTTTTGTAGATAATTCTTTTTGGCTTTAAAATTAAATAATTTTGTTAAAAATTCATCTTTTTTGATAGAAAATTAATCTTCTTGGTCGAAAATTCATCTTTTTGGTTGAAATTTTAACAACTTTATTGAAAATTCATTTTTTTTTGGTTAAAAATAATTTTCTTTCATCTGAAAACTTAACTATTCCATGTTTGATAACAATTTTATCCTTTATATTGGATAAGTTGGAAATTCGTCTTTTCTTATAGAACATTAACATTTTTGGTCAAAAATTCATCTTTTTGGTAGATAATTTAACAAATTTGTTGAAAATTTGTTTTGTTTTTATGTTCAAAGTTTTTTTTTATTAAGGATTCATAATAATTATAGTTAAGAATTCAACTATTTGCTTTTAAATAAACTTTTATGTTAAAAATTCTAGTGCTTTGCTGAAAATTCATCTTTTTGGTTTGCAAATTCAACAATTTGGTAGAAAATGGAATTTCTTGGATGATGAATCATATTTTTTAGATGAAAATTCGATTTTTTTTGTAGATAATTCGTCTTTTTGGGTTTAGAATTAAATAAATTTGTTAAAAATTCATACATTTTGTTAAAAGTTCATCTTTTTTGGTCGAACATCAATCTTTTTGGTCGAAAATTCATCATTTTGGTTGAAGGTTTACCAACTTTATAGAACATTCATTTTTATTCTTAAAAATTATTATTTTTTTTATCTGAAAATGTAACTATTTCATGTTTGATTAAAATTTTATCTTGTATATTGGATAAGTTGGAAAATTCGTCTGTTTTTATAGAACATTAATCTTTTGGTCAAAAATTCATCTTTTTGGTTGAAAAATTGTTTTGTTTTTTTGTTCAAAGTTATTTTTTTATCAGAGTTTTTATCTAAAAATTTATTTATTCCTTTTTTGGTTGAAATTTTATCCTCTATATTGTATAAGTTAAAAATTCAACTTTTTGGTAGAAAATTTATGTATTTTGTTAAAAAGTCGTCTTTTTGGATAGAAAATTAATCTTGTTTGTTGAAAATTCAACTTCTTGGTTGAAAATTCAACTATTTGGTAGAAAATTCATAGTTTTGTTAAAAAGTCGTCTCGTTGGGTAGAAAATTATTCTTGTTTGTTGAAAGTTCAACTTTTTGGTTGAGGACTCAACTATCTTGTTAAAAATTCATCTTTCTTGATTGATAATTATCTTTTTTATTGAAAATTCATCTTTCATGGTAGAAAAGTCATCTTTCTTGGTTGAAAATTACCTTTTTTTGGAAAAAATGAAACTGTCTTCTAAAAAATTGGTCTTTTTGTCTTGAAAATTCAAATATTTGAATGAATTTTAAACTTTTTTGTTTGAAAATTCGACCATTCTATTTAAAGTGCATCTTTGTATGCTGAAAATTAAATTATTTGTTTAGAAATTCATCTAATTTGTTAAAAATCTAATTATTTTTAGAAAATTTAACTATTTTGTTAAGGTCATTATTTTTTGTCGAGAATTCAACTATGTTGTTAAAAATTCATCCCTTTTGATAGAAAATTCATCTTTTATGGTAGAAAAGTAATCCTTCTTGATCAATGTCCTCAATTAAAATTGTGTAAATGTTCTTTTTGTATTTTAAATTTCAATTTTAATAGTTTCATTGTGAATAAAATTGAAAAACTTCTTTGAAAAAGTGAAAAAGGTGATTAGTCGCATTTTTCTTGAAAAATTTCAAATATAAATGATTTCCAAAAATACATACTTTGCTCATCGGATCGAAGGAATCAAATTTCGACTTCGAAGGACGGAACGGAGCCGTGTCCATAATTAACAGAACTTTTTCCGTCTTCTGGATTTCACTCTGATATTCTCGAACCGAAGGCAAAAATACGTTTTCATACCAATAAAGTAAAAGTTCTCTATCCATCAACCCATCTTTCTGACCCACGTAATAAACCGGAAGTTTCGGTACGCCTTCGAAACATTTAGGATTTTTCTCGTTCCCAATAACAAGTAATGGGACCTTATGAGTTCCAGATGCATTTGAACAAACCATGACGGTCGCTTTGTCCTCATAAACTTTCTGGCCAAGTTTATTCGGCAACAACCTCCAATATACTTCCATTTCATCAGCATCATAAACTTGATGATCTTCAACTCCGTATTCCTTCTTCATTTCGGAAAGATTCGTCTGGAATTCTTGGTGGTCTTCCGAATTCCAAAAACTCTTCATATTTCGAAGAGCATATTTTACTTTAATACCATGCCGAGTCCTAAATCTATAAAACCAGTCATAAGAGCCACTAAATTTTTCTAATTCGGACCAGGTTTCGCTCATATTTCGAGCTGTTTCTTTAATTATTGCCGAGACAACGGATTCACTCAAGGCTCTTCTTTGTTTGTACCATAAAAGTAGACATTCGTCGAGAAGAAGACGTTTTTTTTTTTGAGAACATCTTTTATGAGTGGATTTTCCAAATTCACGAGCCACTGTTGAGACACTCGTGCTTGCATTTGACCAGTTAATTTTTTCGAGTCGTTCATCTTGGTCTAGATAAAGTATTTTTCTTCGTTTAATACTCATTTTCTTTGGTTTGAAAAGATACTCGAGCTGGAAAAAAAAAATGATTTTAAAAGATTAACAGGGTGGTCATTCGGCGGATGATTTAAAATTCTGTAGTTTTCTCTAATACCTTGTAGATTTTTACAACAAAGTAAAAAAAATATTAATAAAAAGTTATACAAATTTTTTAATTTTAGAAACTTTTACTTTATTGCTAATTTTTTTACTTTTCTACAAGAAAATAGAAGAACGAACAATTGGAAAATTAATTAATTTTGAAACAAATACTTAAATTTTTCACTAAAAAATATTAATTTCCAAGAAAAGAGTTCAATTTTCAACCTGATGAATTTTCAACTAAAATGATGAATCATAAACTACAATAGTTGAATTTTCAACAACAAATTAATTTTCAAAGGAATCTGTATTATCATTAGAGAATAACAAACAATCTTTAACATTTTTAATTTTAACTAAAAAATATAAATTGTCACCAAAACTTAAATAATTAAATTTTAAGTTAAAAAAATTCATATTCAACCGAAAAGATGAATTTTCAACTAAAACTGTGAAATATTCAATTGGAACAAGTTAAATGTTCAGTTAATGAAATTAGTTTCAACAAAAAAACTAACTTTAAAAAAAATAGTTACATTTTCAAACAAAGTGATGAATTTTTAACTGGAATCATTGAAATTTTAACCAAAAAGATGAATTTTCAACCAAAAAAGAAACAAATTTTCAAAAAAATAGTTAAATTTTCGGAAAAAAATTCCTTTTCACCCAATGAAATAAGAAGTTTTCAATAAAATAGCTCATATTTCAACCAAAGAAGTGAATTTTTTATTAAAATGATGAATCTTCAACCAAAAGATGAATTTTTAACTAAATGTTTTAATTTTTAACACAAAAGATGAATTGTATACCAAAAAAGACAAATTTTCAAACAAATAAAATAAGATAATTTTAATTAAATTTTTAAGAAAAATGATAACTTTTCCACAAAATATGAAATAGTTAAATTTGTAGTTAAAGAAGTGAATTTTTAACTAAAATAATGAATCTTCAACCAACAAAATGATTTTTTAACCATATAACTGAACTTTCATCCTAAATGATTAATTTTCTTGCAAAAAAAGCAATTTTTCAACAAAATACCGGAATTTTCAATTAGAGAAGATACATTTTCAAGAAAAAATAGAACTGTTATATTTTCAGATAAAAAATTAATTTTCAAACAAAAAAAAAACGAATTTTCAATAAAATAATTGTATTTTTCACCAAAGAAATGAATTTCTAATTAAAATGATGAATTTTCATCCAAAAAATGCATTTTTAACTAAATAGTTGAATTTTCAACCCAACAGATGAATTGCATACCAAAAAAGACAAATTTTCAACTAAATACATGAATTTTCCACTAAAAAGGATAAATTTTCAACAAAATAAAATAAATTTTTAACAAAATAGTTGAATTTTTAACTAAAATGATTAATCTTCAACTAAAAAAAATGATTTTTTAACCATAATTGAATTTTCAGCCCAAAAGATTCATTTTTTTGCCAAAAAAGATGAATTTTCAACTAAAAAAGGTCATTTTTCAACCAAAAAAGAAACAAATTTTCAACAAAATTGTTAAATCGGCACAAAATTCCTTTTCGTCCAAAGAAAAAAGAAGTTTTCAATAAAATAGATCATATTTCAACGAAAGAAATGAATTTTTTATTAAAATGATGATTCTTCAACCAAAAAAATTAATTTTCAACGAAAGAGTTTAACTTTCAACCAAGTAATTTTATTTCCAACCTGAAACATGAATTTTCAAGTAAAATGTTAAATATTTAACTGGAATACTTGAATTTCAAACCGAAGAGAAGAATTTTTAAACAAAGAAAAAGATACTTTTCTACAAAAAAAAAATCGATTTTTAACAAAATATGTGGATTTTTAACGAAATAGTTGAATTTTCAATTAAAGAAGACAATTTTTCATCCAAATTATTGAAGTTTGAACAACAAAAGACGAATTTTCAACCGAAAATGGACATTCAAATTTTCAGTTGATGAAGGAATCAATTTTCAACCAAACAGTAAAATTTTGAAACAAAAAATATCAAGCTTCAACCAAAAACAGAGTTAAATCTTCAACCTAAGATTTGCATTTTAGAACAAAAATTAAATTTACAACAAAATAGTTGAATTTTTAACCAAATAGTTGACTTTTGGACCTAAAAAGATCAATTCTTAACCAAATTTCAATTTTCAACTAAGAAAGTTGAACTTTCAGTAAAAAAATCAACAAAATAGTTGAATTTTCAATCAGAGATGATTTTTCAACTAAAATTATAAATCTGCAACCAAGAAAGAGAATTTTTAACAAAGTGAGTCAACTTTTAATTTAAAAAAAATACAAATTTTCAACCCAAAAGACGATTTTTCTACAAAACAGTTGAATTTTCAACCCTAAAATATTAATTTTCTACCAAAAGACTAATTTTCAAAAAAAGAATTAAAATTTAGACAAAAGAGATGATTTTCCAATTAAAATAATGAATCTTTAATAACAACAAAAATTTAACAAAGTAGTTCATCTTTCACCCCAGAAGTTAAATTTTCTGAGCAAAAAGACAAATTTTCAACAAATAAAGATTTTTCAGTCAAGAAGATTATACAAATATATGATAATCAACGATTTTAATTTAAAATTGTATCATTTTCAAAAATTTCAATTTGCAACGACAAAATTTTGGATGTCTAAATTCTAAACCCAAATTTATGCAATTTTTAATTATTTAAATGAAAACCAAATAAGTATGAAGTTTGTTAACATGAACATTATTTCAATTTTAACCTTTTCTGTGTAACAATTATTTAGCGATAAAGGATTTTAATTTAAAATTGTACAATTTTGAAAAATTTAAATTTGAAACGACAAAATGATAAATGTTTAAATTCTAAATCCAAATGTATACAACTTTGAATTATTGAAATTATAACCAAATAGATTGGAATTTTGTTGACGTGAAATTATTTCAATTTTAACCTTTTTTATTATACAAGTATTTAGCAATAAATGGTCAAAATGGTATTGATCACTTGAAAATTCAACTATTTATTTGAAAATTTCTGTATTTTGTTGAAACTTTGTCTTTTGTGGTAGAATATTAATGTTGTAGGTGACTAATTCAATATTTTGGATGAAAATTAAACTATAAGTTTGAAAATGCCACTAAAAATTAAAATGCTTGGATGAAAATTGATGTATTTTGCTAAAAATCACTTTTTTTGAAGATAATTAATCTTTTTGGCTAAAATTTCATTTCTTTGGTTGCAAATTAATTTTTTTTATTGAAAATTAATTTTTTTAACTAAAAATTTAACTATTCCACTTTTTGTCGATTTATTTTTGATTTTTTTATATACATTTAATCTTTCTGGTGAAAATTCATCTATTTAGTTGAAAAGTTAACTATTTCGTTAAAAATTTATTTTATTTGGATAAGAACTTAGTTCTCTAACTTGAAATTAAATTATTATATTTTTGTTGAAAATTTATCTCTTTTAATTGAAAATTCATCTATTGTGTTGGAAATTTGCCTTTTTTTATAAAAAATTAAACCTTTTGGTTTAAAATTCAACTATAAGGTTGAAAATTTATTTTATTTGGTTAAAAACTTCTTTCTCTAACCCAAAATTAAAGTATACTATTCTTTATTGAAAATTTTATAATTTTTAAATGAAAAATTTATCTTTTTTAGTTGAAAATTCACCTACATATTTTCATGTAAATTTTTCTTTTATGATAGAAAATTCATCTTCTGGGTTGAAAATTCAACTTTATTTGGTTATAAATTTAACAAATTGTTAAAAACTCGTCTTTTTTATTGAAAATTATTTTTTTTTTACTAAAAATGTAGCTTTTCCATTTTTACTAGAATATATTTTTTTCAGTTGAAAATTCACTTATTTGGTTAGAAATTCGTCCTTTTTTAGTTGAACATTCAAATTTCTTTGATTAGAAATTTAACAAATTGTTGAAAATTCGTCTTTTTTGTTGAAAATTAATTTTTTAAATTAAAAATGTAGCTTTTCCATTTTTGCTAGAATTTTTTTTCTCAGTTGAAAATTCACTTATTTTGTACGAAGTTATTTTTTTTCGGTAGAAAATTAATCTTTTTGTTTGAAAATTCATGACTTAATTGAAATTAATTTTTTTAACTGAAAATTTAACTATTTCATGCTTGGTTACACATCAATCATCTTCACTTGAAAATTCAACTATTTATTTGAAAATTTCTGTATTTTGTTGAAACTTTGTCTTTTGGTGACTAATTCAATATTTTGGTTGAAAATTCAACTATAAGTTTAAAAATTCCATTAAAAATTAAAATGCTTGGTTGAAAATTCATGCATTTTGCTAAAAATTACTTTTTTTTGTAAATAATTAATCTTTTTGGCTGAAATTTCATTTCTTTGATTAAAAATTAGTTTTTTTTATTGAAAATTAATTTTTGTAATTAAAAATTTAACTATTCCACTTTTTGTCGATTTATTTTTTATTTTTGTATAGAAATTTAATCTCTCTTGTGAAAATTCATCTGCTTAATTGAAAAGTTAACTATTTCGTTACAGATTTATTTTATTTGGATAAGAACTAATTTCTCTAACTTAAAATTAAATTATTCTATTTTGCGTTGAAAAGTTATCTCTTTTAAATAAAAATTCATCTCTTTTAATTAAAAATTCATCTATTTTGTTGAAAATTTGTCTTTTTTGGTAAAAAAGTAATCTTTTTGGTTGAAAATTCAACTATAAGGTTGGAAATTCCATTAGAAATTAAAATACTTGGTTAAAAGTTCATATATTTTGTTAAAAATTATTCCTTTTTAGTAGAAAATTAATCTTTTTGTTGAAACTTAATTTCTTTGGTTGAAAATTCGTTTTTTTTCTTATTGGAAATTAATTTTTATATCTAAAAATTGAATTATACCAGTTTTTGTCGATATTTTTTTTTAATGAGCAGTTAATCTTTTTGGTTGAAAATTTTTCTGTTTAGTTGAAAATTTAACTATTTCATTGAAAATTTATTTTATTTGGTGAAAAACTTGTTTCTCTAACTTAAAATTAAAGCATACTATTTTTGGTTGAAAAATTTATCATTTTTAGTTGAAAAATTTATCTTTTTTAGTTGAAAATTCATTTACATATTTTCATGTAAATTTTTCTTTTTTGATAGAAAATTCATCTTCTGGGTTGTAAATTTAAATTTATTCGATTATAAATTTAACAAAGTACACGTTCCAGTTGCGTCGGGATTGGTTGCTTTAAGGAACCATGATCATAGCTTCCGGAGCCTAAAACTTCTCTCATAATAATAATACTTCAATACTATAATAATAACACAGATCTGCAAAACATAGATTGCGATTGTTGTTAGCCGACTGAGGCTCATTTCCGATGTAACTTTCTGCGTAGAATCCGAATCCGAGGTCATAATTTTCCCAGCACGTCAGATTTTTGAGATATCCTAACCTAAAAGTGCGAAAAATGTGACTTTTTGGTATATTTGTGGTTATGTTATATCGCGAATTCCCCCCCCCCCCCTGAAATCGGTGCATGCCATCTAAAAGTACAACTCTCTAAATTTAAAAATCTTTTTTAAAATTGAAGATATTGTTTTTCTTCGCAGAGATATCCTTCAATGAAGTTTAGTCAATAACGAGGCTTTCCCGTGATGCGTGCAGTGGAGACTCAGAATGTAGCGCGCATGCGAGATAAACGAACGTTCACGCTGTTTCGTGCCGTGATGTTAACGGACCGCGACTTTTTCAACTTCGCAAGCGTTGCGTATGGAAGAGGAAAGCTTCTTAAAGTTTGAGAGTTGTACTTTTATATGGTATGACCCGATTTTAGGAAAAAAAAATTTCGCGATGTAACAAGCTCAAATATACCAAAAAGCCGCATTTTTCGCCCTTTTAGGATAGGATATCTCTAAAACCTGACGTGCTGGAAAAATTCTGACCTCGGATTCGGATTCTACGCTGAAAATTACATCGGAAATGACCCTCAGTTGGCCAACAAACAATCGCAATCCATGTTTTGCAGATCTGTGTAATTATACTAAAAAGGAATAAATTATAGATAATAACTTTTTTATTTACGCCGTATTTATAAATTCACTACACATATGAAAATATTTGTTTTATAACAAAATATTTTAAACAAAAGTTGTTTGAAATTTTCATCCACTATAATTTTTATTAAGACTTTTTTCTTCTGTTAGATACGACACCTTAATAATTATAAATACTTATTCAAGTCTAATAAAAATTAAGGCCTCGCATGTAATATTAGAAACTAGGGAATCAAGATACGAGAAGCAAGCCTCCATGAATTCGTTCGCAATTCTTTTTCAAAATTTAGTAATCAGATCACAATAATGCTCAGGTGACCCACATATTTCAAAATACTGGTAAGATGGAATCTTCTCACATTCAGATTTAGTTGCAGCGTCAGGCTGAATTCCTAAGCCGAAAGATGCAATATTAAAACGCATCAAGATGAAGTTGCTTAACACATGTTCCAATAATATTAGCTATTGAGATCGTGAAAAGAGAGCAGTGAGGCACATTGCGTAACGCAATGTCCCTTTTCAAATGCTCTGACGTGAAAATATGGTCAAAATATCTTATCAACAATTTTACAAGGCAACACCTGTGTTGGCTAAATCTTTTGTGATGAGATAAAATCTTTACAAAGAAGATCCATAATTTCTTAATTCCAAACCAAAAGAATTAGGAAATTGCTGACTTGAAATAAAATAAGACTTATCTTGATGCACATTCTGCAATCTAAGGAGAATCATCTCCCAAAATGATCAGCAGTTTCTTAAGAAATTAAGAAACTGCTGTCTAGAAATAAACAAGGTAAATCTCATATTCTCGCAAGGTTAATGAGAATACAAGAGGAAAATGGAACACCTTCAGATATAAAAACGGAAATCATCTCAAAGCAAGGTCAGTTAATCATCGAGAGCAAAGCTTGAGGTATATCGTAGATCCGAAGTGTTGACTACCCTTGCTAAGCTCGAGACAGAGAGATTTCCCTGTTTTATCTCTGCGCGTTCTAAGACCGAGCACTTACGATAGAAATCTAGAAGTACGTTAAAGTTCACGTGGATAAAAGTTAGAATCTCTTTGCTTGCACGTAAAGGTCAACGTGTTACGGGACAAGTAGAATTTCAGACGTAAGTACCAACGGCAAACCGGGTGAAACTTGAATCGAAAAACGATCAAGAAAGTAGCAAGACCCGTTGTGAAAACTCTCGCAAGTTTATCTTTTCCCTTCAGTGAAAAATCGTCTTTCGCAGAAACTATTATATCGCGGCATCACTTATACTCTTCGAAGGTACAAAGATCGAGTTGTATTGACAAAGGGCCCCCATCATCTCGACTCAAAGTGTACGCGATTTCAACGACCGTTTACAACTTTGTAGTGCGCCCGGACGATTCATCTGAATTCACGCCTATTCTCACCCGAGAATAGTAGATGGTAAGTAAAAAGACTGTATCGTTTCGACAAGTACATAACAAATTTCCATATCTAATAAAAGGAATGCAAATGTAAAGACAAATCAGTATTGAATAATTCTTTAAACACCCAAAAATACTAAACAGGAGAATATAGTAAATTCCTGAATTAATACGAAGGTAGAGAACTCACAACCCTCTTCCGCAACGAGGAGCAATAAATAAATATAAACACCTAATTGATTGCGCTACTTGAGCGACTTGTGGGAGTACTTAATAATTAAATTGCATATAGAAAATTAGTGTTAAATTGAGAAAGCGCATATTCAATGCGAGACTAAGATTCGAAATTAATAAATATTATTTAAATATTTCTATCCTTTCGTGACATCTTTTAGGACCCTACCGAAAGGAAATCTCCGGAAAGTCTCAGGCGACAATGTGAGGCCGGGTCATACAAATTTCAGTGAATTATCAGTCTCTATTTGAATGATTTGGTCTCCAGAGTTTGTCTGAAAGATTTGGGTCCTTTTTTATGTTTCAATTTATGGCGGTCCAACCTCGAGGATTCTGAAACACGAAAGGCAGTTAAGAAAGGTTTGGCTGTCATAAAGTCTTCATAAAACTAATCCGTTTCTACACTACACATTTTTGTTTACTTATTTACATGTATATATTTATTTGTGACAACTTATTTATTTGTATATTTATATGTGTACAATAATGTTCTGACGGTGAATCTAAAAATGCTATTTGTTTTTACGCATGTGGTGTAGTTTACGAGATACTTACAAACCGTGATGTATTTTGAACTTATCAAGGCAAATTTGATATATTTGTTAGCGTATAGATTCGTAGATTCTGACTTTGCAACTTTCAAGTCCCTCATTTCAAAATCGAAAATAAAAGTTATTTTTGTATTTGAAGCTGTTAAATTTCGCCTCCTTGATTATTCCCGCAGCTTAGCCTTAAAAATTTGATACGGGAACTCTATTTACCTGGGTCGTTAGCTAGAATAGATAGGACTAATCCACTAAAATAAAGCCACAAATAGGCCCAAGGTGACCGACATTTTTTCTATTCCAGGCATATGTGATTTCTCTAAAAAAGTTGAAAACTTTACTATAACTGGTTCTTTAAAAATGTTCAGGATGCCGAAATGTACTATACTGGGTGCCCAGACTCAAGTTTCTGGACTTATGGCTGTATACAAATTTAAAAAATAAATCTAAAATTCCCTTTCCAAAAATCGGTTGAAGTTTTAGTTTTTGAGTTATTCATTATTTAAGCTGGACCAATCAAGAGCGCGGTGTAAATAGTCGTGCGTACGTGATAGGGAGTCTGATTTAGTGTGGTGACTGTTCTCTCCTCGCTAACTCCACCTCGGCGCTCGCTTCAATAACATTGCGTTAGACTCCCGCTCACGTACGCACGACTGTTTATACTGCGCTCCTGATTTGTCCAGTTTAAATATTTAATAACTCAAAAACTAAAATTTAAATCCTTTTTAGAAAAGGAATTTTCGATTAATTTTTTTAATTTTCATATAGTTTTATAAGTCTGATTACCAATTTTCATCTCTTCAGAATTTTTTCCAGGTAACTCCATTTTTAACGCCCTGCTGCTTGGCCTATATAGGATTGATACGTGCGAGGGCAATTTTTATATTCTTTACCCCCACCCAAACCCTTTAAAACGTCACCAAAATGGCAAATGACAAGTGGTAGCAATCTGACAGTAGTGTTGAATGATCCAGATACTAGGACGGTCGTATGACTGCCCAATATTATAATTGAAATTATTATGTTATGTTGCCGCGTCTTCGCTCAGCTGATTATGCATTAGGGTATACTCGTCTGTATACACCGCTCCGCTATGTATAGAGTACAAACTTAGCCAAAAATTTTCTTTTGCATCCAATAGAAAAATAATTGAAAAAAAATTATTCGGGCATAATTAACTACTTTTTTTATCCTTCGACATAAATAAAGTCTATATTATTTATTTTAAATATTATACAATGTATGCAATTGAAATACAATAATTTACACGCATACATTTAGAACTATCGTTTCACACAGAATTTGAGATCATAATACCTTAACCGATGGGTTTGGTGAAGTAACAGACATTTGTACCGTTATAGGCCCTATCAACAAGGAATAAAAAGGAGCCCAACTTCCAAAAAATGTCCACCAAGCCTAATATTTGTGTAGATGGTCTACGTGGTATGTTAAATCACCTCTGAATTTTTAGTAAATTTTCTTTTGTTTTTGTTCTAATTATGTAAAATTGAGGCAAACATAATATTTTTCAAGTTTGTTTTTGTTTTTCTTGATAATGACTGTTTCTAGCGAAAAATCAAGTCAAGAGATAGTTGGCAACATGATAAAATGTGTTGGACGTTCTACTGGATGGATTTCATTGAGAATTGGTACTAAGGGGCCCACCTAGTCCATGGCATGTATATGTCGTAGGCATTAGGCCGAATACGGCATTAGGTCTAATGCCCGGGCAATAGTCTTAATGCCGGCAAGGAGATGAATCTACCTGCGTAGACCTTTCTTTCGTCTAATTCCCTGAATTCAATGTGTCACTTAGTCGTCTGCATGCACTCACGGCGTATTGCCCAAAGTATAAACTGGGCAATAAGACGAATTTCATTTTGAATCAATAACTATTATACATTTACTTAAAATCAGCAAAATGCTATATATGTTGGTCAATGTATTATAAAAATGAAGGAATTGTGGAAAATTGAGAAATATTTTTAAAATACATGATGAATCCTCAACCAAATAAAATAGTTTTTAACAAAGCAGTTCAACTCTTCACCAAGTAGTTGAATTTAAAAAAAAAAGATGAATTCTCGACGAAAAATGTAATAGACCAAAAGAGTTGAATTTTCTATAAAATAGACGAATTTTTAACCAATAATATAATATAATGCATTCACAGTAAATCCCAGAGATATTTATCTGAAGTTGGATAAAACCGTTGCAAACAAATGAAAGCTACAATTATCCGACGACCGATAATTTTTATCGGGAGAAGGATGAAAATTATCCAGCATCAGATAATTTTAGTAGTCAAAAGCATTAATTTTCAAAAATAAGAAAGAAGAATTTTTAACAAAATGGATCAGTTTTTAATCGTAAAATAAAAATAATAAATTTTCAAACAAAAATTTAATAGGTAAATTTTCCGTTAAAATTGTTAATTTGCAAACAAGTATTAGACGCCCCTAATAAATATAACAAGGAGCAACAAAGATAGCTGTTTCTAATTACCGACCGTCGCCTCCCACTTCAACAATAAATCCCAAGTAATCTTTTCGTCTAAGAAGTACATTTCTTCCAATTCTATTTTGTGTATAAATATTCTTCGAAGTATAATTTAAAATAATGCATTACATGTTTGTTTCGATAATCTATTTTTCTCAATGTGAAAATTTAAATAAACAGATATTGTAGCATTGTTTCTAGTTTACAAAGCCATCAATATTATATTGATATTGATGTAAAGTAAAATTCATGTACTTTGTTGAAAAATCATTTTTTCTGTAAAAAATTATTTTTATTGGTCGAAAATTCATCTTTTTAATTAAAAAATCAACTAAATAATTGAAAATTTGTATATTTTATAGAAAATCCAACTCTTTTGCTAGAAATTTAATCTTTTTTCTTTTAAAATGCAACTGTTTTCTTCAAAATTAGTCATCTGTTTTCGTTTAGGATTCAACTATATTGTTAAACTTCCGTCTTTTGGTCGAAATACTAACTATTACATTTTTCGTCGAGAATTCATCTTTTTTGTTAAAAATTCAACTGCTTGGTGAATAGTTGAACTGTTTTGTTAAAAACTCGTTTATTTGGTTGAAGATTCATCATGTATTTTAAAAAGATTTGTCAATTTTCCAACGTTCCTTCATTTTTATAATACATTGACCAAAAGATACAGCATTTTTCTGATTTCAAGTAAACGTACAATAGTTATTGATTTAAAATGAAATTCGTCTTATTGCCAGGTTATAGTTTGGGCAATACGGCGTAAGTGCATGCAGATGACTAAATGTTACCTTGAATTCAGGGAATTAGACGAAAGAAAAGTCGGCGCAGGCAGATTCATCTCCTTGCCGGAATTAGGACTATTGCCCGGGCATTCGACCTAATGCCGTATTCGGCCTAATGCCTACGACATATACACTTCATCCGCAGTCAAGGGTTTAAGATGCTGCACATTTTTATATTAAACTGTTTTCCTCTAGGAGGAACCACTTTCCAGAAAAGTAAGAACAAAAATTATTTTGGTAGACATTTTTTTGTAATAATACAAAAATGAAAGGATTACATTTTCTGACATTTTTAACATACCATCAGGGATTTTCGCAAATATTTAACTTGATGGAAATTAATTGGATATTGAAGTCCTTTGTTGACAGGCCTACTAGTCTAATTAAGTCTACTAAACAATAATTTTAGCATTTTTTAAAGAACATAATGTTAGAGTACGTTTTTTTGTATAGAATCTCGACTTACTGCAGAATAAGTTTCATAACTGCTCCTTTCAAAAATAACATTAATTAATTATTAATATTTTTTAGTATGCAAGATATCGTGAGCAAATTACTCCGGAAGGACATCGAGCGCCTTTGGCAGATCTGTTAAGAGCTACCCGTAGCGTTAATACACAAACACCAGCTACAGATATGCCTTCCAGTTCGTATTCTTCAGGTAATAATTTTTTGTTCTAAGTTTGTTTTCTTTGCGCACTTGCCTGTTTTACAGATAAAGAAATATTAATGGAACCTTATTTTGACAAATCAAAAGTGGTTACATTAATACGTATTTTTTCCTCATATAGGAAGCTCCATAATGATGAAAAATAATAAACGGTAACGATTGACAAGAAAATTATTTTGCAGTAGGAAAAAAAAGATCAGTATTTAAAACTCGTGCATCGCATTTCTGTTTTCCAAAAGCATAACTTAGTGGCTCAGGTGATAGCACGTCAGGCTTTCAAGCAGAAGGCCTGGTTGTTCGATCCCTCTGCTGGTACCAATGGAAATTTTTTTGTAGTTGTCAGATATAACTGCAAATGTATATTTAATTACGGTTTGTTGGATCACTTACAAAGCTGGTAGGATCTGCTGGCCCATAAGCGATGGTGAAGCTCGACGGCGTAGCCCGAGAGCATGTTGTGAAGATGCCGGCTAGCGTCAGAATGATTCAGGTTATCCTGGCGTGGGTCCTCTCCGCACTCCTTGCCCTGGCCCGCAGGGCCGTGTGAACGTGGGGGACTTATAACTTTGTTATAACTCCCCCCTCCCTCTATTTGGGATGAGGTTGATCCCTTCATCAAGACTTCTTCGGTGTGTGAAAGTTCTTAAAAGAATAACTATGATTCATCCCTTTGTATGGTTAAGTCAATATAACTGGCGTCTGTCTCCTGATTACTTTCTTCGACTTCCTGTATTTCTTCAACCTCCGGAATCGATTTCCTTTTCTCTCTCCCTTTTTTGTTTTATGACATCCTTATTTTATTTTCTTCCTTCTTCTGTCCGCATCTAATCTGTAGAGTATCCTTGAATTTGTAGTTAGTTTACACCCAACCGCCATCAAATTTTAATTATTCTCATTCCATTAAATTTCAATTATCACTCAAATGTAAGAAATATTAGTATTGTTGAAAATTTTTTTTTCAATAATCTACACCTGTGGTGTATGTAAAAAGTTTCGAGTAC
This sequence comes from Andricus grossulariae, assembly GCA_011634705.1. Taxonomy (NCBI): domain Eukaryota; kingdom Metazoa; phylum Arthropoda; class Insecta; order Hymenoptera; family Cynipidae; genus Andricus; species Andricus grossulariae. The sequence continues at coordinate 1,933,923 of JAABKJ010017545.1, forward strand.
AGTTTTCTGTTGTGTTTTGTTTAGGGTTCAGTAAATGATATGTTAAACAGTAATGTTCATTCTTATGTATAACGTCATTTACGTAGGAATTCGGAAACGTCTTTCCTCATCCTCTTCCTTCTATACTTCTCGTAATACTCATTTTCTCTCTTCGCTGCTTGATTTGTTCGTTCTCTTGACCTTGTTCTTTCTTCACCTTCGTCTTCTTCCGTTATCACCCGTACACCGAGAAAATTCGTGTGTTAAATTTTACATAACTTAGTTCGGTAAACGGAGGACATTACGGCATTATATTAAAATTTCACTTTCAGTTATGTAAAATGAAATAGGGTAATATTTGATGTGAAAATATGAATTATTAATATAAATTCATTAAAATTTAATTCGCGATTCAGTAAGAAATAATACAACGAGATAATAAATATTACCTGACAGTTGGGTAAAATGAGGTGTCGATTACCTACCAGTTAGGTAAAATCAGTCGAACTGTTAGGTACAGTTTCAATCATAGAAAACAAAGTCTACCTCTCTAAATATGCGAATTCTACATCCCAGTCATGTAAAATTTCGTGCGCCAGGAAAAAAAAAACATTCTTGCTACAAACAGATTCTGTGGAAGGTCATCCATCCACTACTAACAAACACATTGCTCACACATATCATACAATTCATAAGTGTATCGTTGGGACATTTACACAATTTAACTTAAACAATTACATTAAATTACGATACAGTACATACGATATAGTCGCACGCTTTTAACGATATTAACGATATTAAAAATCGAAAACGCTGTGACGGATTTCGAACCACCTAGCTACGTTTACGCGTTCCATCGCTAACAACTTAAACCTCACGGCTAACCTAACGCTTAGAATATCTGGAAAAAGATCTCGACTATAAAGTTAAAGTACAAGTACGTCAGTGCCGTACAAAAAAATATATGGTCCCCGTTTCATCGAAATTTGTTATTGTAACATTTTATTAATCAGCGGGCTTATAAATTTGTAGGAAGTAAATAAAACCATTGGATAATAATTTTTCATTTGAAATTTTCTATTTGAAATTTTCTAGCCTTGAAACTTTAAATTATTTAATTTTAAAAACTTTAAACTTTTGCATGGTCTATTTTTTTTTAAATAATAGAACATTATGCGCACTATGCGCGCACTAATTACCCTTTTTAGTTAAAATTCATGTATTTTATTTAATTTCTTTTGTTAAAAAATAGTTTTTTCTTATTAAAAATTGACTTTTTAAACTGAAAATTCAACTCAATTTCTTATAGAGATTCTTTTTGATACAAATTTAATCTTTTTAGTAAAAAATTCAGTTCTTCAGTTGAAAATTCATTTTATTTGCTTAAAAACTTATTTCTCTAACTAAAATATAAACTCTTCTATAATTTGTCAAAAATATATGTTTTTTAGTTAAAAATTCATCCATTTAGTTGAAAATCTATCTTTTTCAACCTTTTTCGTTGAAGAGAAGGAGTACAAAAAGGTAGAAAACATGCAAGAGAGATTTCTGAGATGGGTTATGGGAGTGAGCTGGAACTGCCCAGGCTATATGTTGAGAGAAGAAACATGGAGATAGAAATTGGTGATAAGGCAGAGGAAAATGGTCTGAAATTTCGACGAGAAACTTAAGAATAGTAAGGGTAGCAAAGTTACACAAGTATGCCTGCAGGAAATGCTAAATAGAGAGAGGAGAGTTAACACGGGACATTCAAGATGGGAGGAGGAGAGGTGGGAAGTTAGAAGGGAATGGAGAATGTGTGACGAGGTGAGGGAGTGGCAGGTAGTAGAGGGGGAAATGAGTAAGAAGCAGGAAAAGAAGAGATGGGAAAAGTTTATAGAGTCAAAATATAATAAATGGTATAGATTCATCAAGATGGAAGGAGTCTCAGAATATCTAAGTAAATTGAAAAAGGAGTTCAGGTGGTCCAGGATGATACCCAAGTGGGCAAAAAATTTGGCGACGTCTTTGCGACATCGTTACGACATCTTTACGACAATTTCACGACATCCTATGTCCATGTCGTTCAGGTTTCTTTACAATATCGTAAAGACATCGTCAGATCGTGCGACGTCATCACGATATATTCCTAAAGACACCTTAACGACATGGACATAGGATGTCGTAAATTTGTCGTAAATATGTCTTAACGATGTCGTAAAGACGTCGCCAAATTTTTTGCCCACTGGGACGTTTCCTGGAAGGTCTCGCGCACTTGCTATAGATGATAGCTAATAGTAAGATAATATTCAAGAACATTTAAATAATAAGAAGGCGAAGCGATTATACGTTAAGATAAGCATAAGGCATAGTGGTTAAGTGAAATTGTAAAAGATGAAACGGGAACGGAGCCCTCAAACCCGTAAAAGGGAGAGTAATAAAATACAATACAGTACAATTAAAATTATAAATGTGAAGATGTCTTTTATGTAAATGTTTTTGGAATGAAAAGAAATACATTTTATTCTATTATGAGACACATTCTTATACTTTATTTCAATATTTTCATGAATATTTTATGTACAGAAATACGAACTTGAAAATAAAATCTGCTTAAATCCAGTTTTTTGCAATGTAATAATAGCAATCTGTTAATTTATTTCGAATATAAATAAGTGTAATATAAGTAATACCGCGAAGATTGAGAACGGCGTAGGAATAGTTACTACCACTAAAAATTGTGTAGCCTGTAAATGTTCATTTAAGAAACAATCGTACAAATTTTTTTAAGGAATTTGATCTCTAAGAGAGTAAGGTAGCAAGTGAATAAAATTTGTCTTGTCATCTAAACCTTAGAGATTTAAATCCTTAATGCGAAAAGTTTTAAAAATAAATGATCGATTTCAAATTCAAAGGAAGGCATACCTTTTTTATCACAAATAATTATTTTAAATCCTTCTTAATATCTTTATGCGATTTACAATTAATTTTTGTTGTGAACAATTTATTTGCACATTTAATGATTTTAAATAAGCAAGCCAATGGTAATCAATCTGTTTGCCGACGTGACGCATGCGCAGTGCGAAAATATCCGAGATTTGGGAGGATCAAGTCTTATCCAGTGTCTACTACACTCATACCAATGCGAATTTTTCACTGGGCGCACCTCTGCAAATTCTCGCAGATATTCAAGGAGTGTTCCCCTGACTCGTATTCTAGTTCGTCGTGTCTGAATCACGCACTTATTTAGTTCAAGTCTTTAGAAATGTGAAGAGTTTTGTTATAACCATTTCATGACTGTATTATATCAAAATATTGTCTTTAAATACAAAAGAATTATACGCACAAAATCAGAGCACACTTCTTCCATCTCCCATGTAATTATTTTTACACTTACTGCAATCAAGTGAATAAAAAAAATTATTCCGATCTGAAATATGTACTCTTTTTTTATAAAATTAAAAATCTTATAATTCCAGCTTTTTGATTTTCATCAATTTATTCCAAAAAAATACAAATTGTAAGTCGAATTTAAAGTCAAAGTGTTTAGAAGTGAATTGTATTGTTTTTTATTTTCACACCTGGGTTTTAATTTCAATTGAGAAAAATGACAGGGAATTGGAGGTTGAAAGATGTGAAAGGGGTTAGATTTTGCGCAGATGAGTAACTATAAAAACTAGAGCAAATAATTTTAAGTGTTACCATTGGGAAACATATGTAATTACTTCAACTGCATTCAATTAGAAATCCACAATTTAACATTTCCAAGTAAACTAAACATCCCAGTTTTTGCGGGAAACTTATTGTCACATGGGAGATCACATATTTATTGATCGACGTTTTAGCTATCGTATATTCTATGCTATTTCAGGTTAATCACGGTATGGAATTGACTTACTCGACATAGAGGGTAGGTGTGTAGGATTTTCACAACGTCGTCCTTTTTTATTTCAGTCATTGTGATTGATAAAATATTTACAAGCTTTCTAGTTCCGCGCCCTGTGATTGCTTGGTGTATTGTATATGGTTAAGTTTTGTTAGGCGCTCACGCACCCCATCCACTCCCTTGTGGATTGTGACAGGGAGTCATAAGAAAATCAGGGGCGTAAACTGCAATAAAGATGCGTAGTCGAATGTATCTGTTGATCTCTATGTAATAATTCCATAGCGTATCCTATAAGCGTATACAACACTTTTGTGCATAAATACATAGATATGAGTTTAAATTTTGCTTTCATTTCGATTTTCCGTTATTCTCTCTGATTAAAAAAAAAAAAAAACAAGTTTATATTTTTGAGGAAATATGCTTTAGATTTGCAGACTTGACTGAAATACATCCTTTTAAGAAAATTAGCTCGATTGATTAAACAGTTTGAGAGGCTATAGCTTGATTATACCTTTACTTACAATGTTAAATGAAAGAAGAGTATTTCGTAAAGGGTACATGTATAAAATGGGAGTATCTACACGTACAGGAAAAATTTGACTATTTGAACCGAGATTTTGGTTCAAATTGCCTTTTTTCCAGGTCCCACTGTTCATACCAAAACACTCCGGCTATTTGTATCGAAATTTCGGTACATCTAGCCACGGCCTAATCATCACACATACAAATTCTCTATTAAAAATAATTATGACCTTCAGAAATAGAGGCAGAAAAATGAGTGAAAAAAAATTGTGGAAACTGCTCGGAAAAAAATTGAAGGTGCGATGGAGTTTCAAATCTATATGTATGTAATTCCACAAGAAAAGGTACCACTTTGTTGATCGTAGTGTAAGAGATATTTGCATTTTTACGAAAAAAGGTCTGAAGTATGGATTCTGGGGTTTTCATGGGAAATCACACTTCAATCTATACTCTCCAAGATGGAAATTTCGGCAGTGTGCCGGAGTTTACCATTGGTACAGTACTCTGCCCTCCAAATGAAAATAGCCGTAACTGCAGTTCGGATAAGTCATCTGTCACTTATACGAATCTTTAAAATGGGATTCAAATAGTCCTAATTTTTTTAATTTATATGGGCATCCATTATGTTACGGCTATTTTCATTTGGAGGGCAGCACAAGTCCAGTACTGCTCACCAGTACATGCAGCCGGTTGAAGGTTGGCTATACGACCGGGGCAATGCTATGCCAGTCCTACAACATTCGAGGTTTTAAAAAAATAGGCTTATAAATGTTGCTTAGGTGTTTTGAAATCACAAGAAGCTATATGGCAGTATCCCAGGTGAAAATACACCACTGGCGCAGCACTGGCCCAGTACAGATTGCCGGAGTCCCAGAACTGGCTGGTAATGCTCTGCAGTACTGGCGTGCGGTACTAGCGCGGTACTGCATACCAGTACGGTTTCTGTACTAGCAAACGGCTGGCGTACGAAAATGGCGGAGTTAACTTTAAAAATGATAAAAAATTATTCAATTGGTTTTAGGACGCATCTGCTTTATCTGCATATTGTCTGAATATTATGTATAATTAAAAAAATGTAAATTTCATTCAAACTTTTTCGCTAATTTTAACATCCAATATTTCTATACTCTGAATATATGACAAAAAATGTATTTAAACAATGAATATTAATTTATTGCGAGTATTTTGTCTATAAATATTAAAGGTTCTGCTTAGAATGAATACACATAATACATTTTTAAACATTGTATTGCGAATAAATTTTCTAGCGCTAAGGGGTAACGAACCTACATCTATACCTGAATCTATCGCCTAGCAGTCGATAGTCTTAACCATTACTCTATACCTACAGAATTGAAAGTTAATAAAAAACCCATTCTCATAAGTCACAGCTCAAAAAGTTAATACAACAATTTTTTAACTCTTTTTTCTCATTATTTCTTTTATTATTATGCGACATCATATAGATGTAAAATAAATGAACTGTTAACGGGAATATAAATCTAATAATTTTTAAATCAATAATTTAAATCAATTACAATTTTTCTTCGTTCACTTCTTCAGGGCTGACCTGAAACTGAAGTTTCAGGTTATGTTGTTCTTATATAGATTCTCTACGATGCCTGCGACCAATCAAGTTCGAGCAGTCCCCACCATGGGGCGCTCTGGCCAATCATAGGCATCGTAGAGAATCTATATAAGAACAACGTAACAGCCCTAAAGAAGTGAACTGCAATGTTTACGAAACGTCGGCAGGATTCGTAGTTTTGCACACGCATTAAATCTATTGATTGAAAAATATATTTCTCCATTAGCACTGGCTTTTCAGTGGAAAAGCTTGTCTGAGATTTTGTCGAAAAGATACAAGCGATTTATTAGCTCAGCTGACTAGAGCGCGCGGTACATTGCGTTTATAAGCTCCCCAACGCACCCCAGCGGGTGCGTTTTTTCAAAGCGATTGAGCATGCTATTATGTTTGTAAATGACCGTGCTTGCAATTGTGTAATTTAAAAAATGCATTAAGTGCAGTGATAATATATAAAACCATTTTTTTGCAAATTCATCATTATATTACCGTTCTGTAAGTGGCACATAACATATACGTATAACATAACACTGTTATAATATGGTTACATGCGTGTTGCAAAACTTATGTCACAGAGTAGCAGAGAAGAGTGTAAAATTTTGCGTCACAGGCGGGTCACCTGTGACTCAATAATTATGTAACATGTTACAATCTGGTATTGACCAGTTACATAACTATTAGATAACCATGTTTGCTGGGACCTATATAAGAATTAACCATATCCAGTCATCAGTTATCAGGAGTACCGAAATTAACGCCGTATCAGGTAAAATACAAGCAGAATCAGTTATCTATACTTCACTAGATTGGAGCTTGTTAGCCGAGGTCGAAGGAATGTGTGCTCAGTACTGTATTTGGACTAGAGGCCGAAAAGGCCCGGGCCTAGGACGGCAAATTTTGAGGGGCGGCACGGCTGCTGACGATATTTTTTTATTTTTAATTTTTATGTTGAAGAATATTAAAATATATTGTGCACTTCCGTTTCGAGAATGGAGTAAGGTAGACGTGAGTGAGATCGATGCGGCATTTTGTGCGTGATAAAAAAGATTGTGAGGGAAGAAGATTTGTTGAGAGGTGGAAAAAGGAGAGGTGGAAAAAGGAGAGGAGGTGGTTACAAAAGGGTAAAAGTGGAAATGGAGACAGTTGTGAAGGAGTAAAAAAGAAAAAGTGAAAACAGACACGCGGGAGTTTGAGGTTAGGGGACGAACGGGGAGGGTCAAGGAATAGAAGCGCTGGAGACGCGAGCGGCGATATCGTCAAGTAGGCTGAGGCGGTAGTCTGACTGCAGTGGTGTTTGAAGGGAGAAGTCTCAGCTAAAGGGAAGAGAGAGAGAGAAAGAGGTAGAGTGACAACAACTTCTTAGCGGTAGAGAGAAGAATAGCGTGATGAGTGGGAAAAGAGCGAAGAGGAAGCAGAAGATGGAGGCTTGGTGGGTGATGATGAAAGTGGACTGGGATAAGGAGAGGGAACTAGCGAACCTGGAGAGCAACAGAGAAAAGCTGTTAGAAGAAATGACGAAAATGCAGCAGAGCATCCAGGAGCTCAATCTTAAGATTGAACGATGGATGGAGAAGGCGAAGGACGTGGAATCGAAAAAGGAGAGAGAGATGTCAGCGACAATGAAGGAAATAAAAATGAAAGATGCAAGCAGTCAGACGGAGAAAGAAGAGAGTGAGAGTACTTGCAAGAGACGGCCAAAATCGTTGACGAAGGAAGAGTGGGCACGAAAAAAGGAGGCCAGAGTATTGAAAAGGAGGAATTCCAGAGTGCTTGGGGTTAGTGGAGAGGACTATGAGGTGGTAAGCGTAGTGAGGAGCTTAGCGACCCATACACAACGGGTAGCAAAAGTGGAGCAATACTGGAAAATTGATGGAGGGTTAAGACTGAAGCTGAAAACAGCAGATAATGAGACTGAAATTTTGGAAGCAAGGAGTAAAATTAAAAACTCGGGGATTTGGATTGAGGAAGACTGGACTGAGAGAGAGAAGGTGATTGAAGAATAGCATAGGAAAGAGAAGGAAAGGATGGCAGGTATAGAACTCGAAGTAAAGCTGAAATATATGAAGGCGAAAATAGGCGAGACTATATGGAAGTGGAATAAGGGGGAGGGAAAAATGGAGTTAATTCGGCTGGAGGAGAAAGAAGAGGACCACATGCAGGAAAAGGAGGGATGGAAGAAGCAGAGAGGTGAAAGTGAAAAGCAGAGCAAAGTATATTGTGTGTAGTGTACGTACACGTGACAAAGTGGCAGATCAGGAGGTTAGAAACAATAAGCTGAGTGACAGAGCAGGAAGAGAGAGAATTGGATAATTTTGCGTTAGGAAAAGTGGTGACTAAAGAAGGAATGTGAGAAGGTAAGTGCCTGTTTTTGTAAATCATGATTCGAACTGATGAGTGTGATTTTCGCTTTAGTTTAACATAAAATACATTAGAGAAAGAGTGAGTGAGAAAGCAATTTTTTGTAACTGATAGTGTCAATTAATATAAGGAAGTTTGGTGAGTTAGGAAAGGATTGATAATGTATGAGTTTTATTTTGTTTATATTACAAGAATCAAGGTGAGAAGGAGTTTACTTTTTTCTTAGCTTCAGCAGAAATTATAATATAAAGAAATGTAGGGATAGGACTTCCGTTTCGTCTTAATGTAATGAAGGATAGGTGTATGCCTTTTTTCGCTGTACACGCATGAATGACACAACATTTTTTAAAGAATATTTAGCTAAGAAAAAATAAAGATAAGGGCTCCTGTAATATTAAAGCCAAAATATTGATCTACTTCGTTTTTCAGAAAGCTGTATATATATTCTTTCTTTTGAGTAAATTTTTTCACTTCGAATGGAGCAGAAGCCAGAAATTTCAAAAGAAACTTAACGTATATATTAGTAACATTACAACTTATAACTGTAATGCATAAGAACAGAGTAATTAGGAATTTTATATAAGAAGTAGGTATGTTTTCAATATAATGTTAATAAAAACATAATTTTTTCTCAAATTTACTTCACAGAGAAATTTAGTCGCAGGCTTTGATTCTGTTCGTTCAAAGTTGAGTTCTAAGACAACTCTGCGAAAATTTGTAGTCAGTTTGAAAAAGATATTAACAATGATTTCACTGCATTTTAAAAATATCCCAATAAAGCCAATAAATTTAATTATTAATTATCAAGATCATTTTAAATTTCTGTCCTATTGAAAAATAGTTAATTTGTAAATCTTATTAAAATATACTAAAGATAACGATTAAATCTTACGGATCTCTTGAAGACTATATTGTGCCAGCACCTATGTCCAGCACCTACGGAAAAAAGATGACTTTTTTTCATCTGAAAATAGCAACACGAGGACAAGCCACGGATATACGTTGACTCTCCTGCAAAGCGCCCATCTGAGTTGAGGATTGCGCCACGTGACGGCTTATCCAATCACACATTCACGACAAAGCATCACTTTCTTTCACTGTTCCACCTACTTTTTCCCACTTCTTACGTAACTTTTTCTCACAATTGGGAAAAACGTTCTATTTTTCAAGGCTCACGTCGTCTTTTTCGCGTAGGTGTTGGATAAGAAAAATTGCATATTTTTGAAAATGATAAAACTTTAAATTTTGGTCTAATCGAAAAATTGCATAGGCATAGATTCGAAATATATTTGATATCTCGTGAAAATTTCATTAGTTAATCTATCTGAAGAATAGTTTTTTCTATTTTTTGAAAATTTTTTAAATGTTCAAGACCATATAACTTTTTTAATTTTTGATTGAAATTAAAAATTCCATCAGGATAAGTTGCACGTCTTTTTGTCATGTATACTAGAAACTTTGACAGAACCTTCTAAGAATCTTTAAACAATTTTGTTTCCATTTTTAAAATGCTCTAACTTTTGGAATTTTGGTCCGATCGAAAAATTGCATACTGATAGTCTGAAAATAAATTTGATACTTATTAAAAATTTGGAATAAAATTTTGTAATGTACCAAAACGAAATTGTATTTTCTACCTTATATAAACTTTCAAAATGTTGAAAAGCGTATCAATTTTTATACTGGTATCTGAATCAAAAATAGCATACGAATAACACAGGCACACAAAAAAAAAGATCTGCCCGGCAAACTACACTAGCATATCTATATGGTTTTGGGGTCGTTGAATCCGAATCCGGGGTCCAAATATCCAAGTAAGCTCGTATTTTTCCAAAGACGCAAAAATAGACGTAAAATCGACGAAAACAGCGATTTTTCTTGTATAATTTAAAAAAAAAAACAAAGTATTTTCATGCCAACTGGACTTAACCAGGATATATATATATATATATATATATACATATGTTTTTAGGGTCGCTGAATCGGATGCCGGGGTCCAAATATCCAAGTTAGCTGGTATTTTTCCAAAAAACCCAAAACTAGACATAAAATCGACGAAAACAGCGATTTTTCTTTTATATTTTTACAAACAAAAAAAATTTCTTAATGCCCGGTAAACTAAACACGCATACCTATATGTTTTTATGGTCGCGGAATCCGAATCCGGGGTCCAAATAACCGAGCTAGCTTATATGTTTACGAAAAACGCAAAACTAGACGTAAAATCGACGAAAACAGCGATTGTTCTTGTATATTTTTACAAAAAACAAAGTATCTTCATGCCCGGTGGACTTAAACAGCATATCTACATGATCTTAGGCTCGATGAAATCGATTCCGGGGTCCAAATATCCAAGTTAGCTTGCATTTTTCCAACAAACGCGAAACCAGACGTAAAATCGACGAAAACAGCGATTTTTCTTGTATATTTTTACAAAAAAAACTATCTTCATGCCCGGTGGACTTAACCAGCATACCTATATGTTCTTGGGGTCGCTGAATCCGAATCCGCGGCCCAAATAACCCAGTTGGCTTATATGTTTCCGAAAAACGCAAAAATAGACGTAAAATAGACGAAAACAGCGATTTTTCTTGTATATTTTTACAAAAAACAAAGTATTTTCATGCCCGGTGGACTTAACCAGCATAAAGAAAGAAAACTTGTCAAATATTTGGGGTTTTGCGAGATCCTCGGATCAATAAAATGTATAGAAATTAAGCCTTTTTCTGAGACAATTATTATTTTTACAGAAATTGTAAATTTTCCGAAAGGGAACCACACATTGCCACTAGCGAAATCAGGGCACCCTTCCTTATCGACCGCGAGTCCAGGCTTTGAGTCCCAGCGGCAGTTTTCAATTGAGAAATAAAAATAAAAAATGTGAATAAAATTGACTAAAAAACATTGAAATAGTGTTTGCAGACAGCATCCGCAAATGTACCAATTTTATAAATAAACCAACTTATTATTGTATGTAAATTTGTAAATTTATTATTTTACCCAGTTTAAAATTATAAGTTGGAAATTGTAATTTGAAAATCTTAAAATTATATTTTTGAAATTATGAATTATAAATTTATCAAGTAACTCAGCAATATATTTCAAACATCCCAATTTCGAAATTTCCAAATTAGGCCTCCTGCAAATTTATTTATAAATTCCAGGTTTATCAAGTCGCCCAACTATAAATTGCGATACTTGACATTTTTCCACGCTGATAATTCCTATATTACAGAACTGGCAAGTGTCCATATTTCTTTATGATTTATAAATTTATTGCAGGGTGTTTTAATAAATTTTGTAATTTATAAGCAAAAGTGGATACTTGTCAGTTTTGTAATGTTGGAATTATCAATGAGGAAAATTTGTTAATATCAAAAATAACAGTTGGGCGACTTGAGAAACTTAGTATTTATAGATAAATTTGAAAAGGGCCTCATTTGGAAATTTCAGAATTCGAATTTGATGGTTTTGAAATTTATTGCTGGGTGACTTGATAAATTTACAAATTATAAAGAAATGTGAACACTTGCCAGTTCTGTAATATTAGAATTATCAGCGTGGAAAATTTTGTAGTATCGCAATTTATAGTTAGGCGACTTGATAAACTTGGAATTTATAAATAAATTTGCAAGAGGCGTAATTTCGAAATTTCAGAATTCGAATTTGGTGTTTTTTAAATTTATTGCTGGGTGGCTTGATAAATTTATAATTTATAATTTTAAAAGTAAAATTTCAAAATTTTCAAATTATAATTTCAAACTGGGTAAACTAATAAATTTAAAAATTAACGTACAATCATAAGTTGGTTTATCTATAAAATTGGTGCATTTACAGATGCTGTCTGCAAACAAAATTTCAATATTTTTTAGTCAATTTTATTCACATATTTATTTTTATTTCACAATTGAAAACTGCCGCTGAGACTCGAAGACTGCACTCGCGGTCGATAAGGAAGGGTGCCCCGATTTCGCGAGTGGCAATGTGTGGTTCGGATTTCAGAGCATTGGCGCGCGAATTCCCGATAGTATAATTTTCAAATTCAATTGACGCTTTTTTTTAAGAAAAAGTTACAAAAGTCTAAGGAGCTCACTGGGCCCCTAAATCTCGATAGTATAATTTTTAAATTCAATTGACGCTTTTTTGTGAAAGTAAAAGTTACAAATGTGAAAAGGGCCCACAGGGCCCCCGATTTCCGACAGCATAATTTGGAAATTTAATTGGCGATTTTTTTATAGAAAAAGTTGAAAACGTCTAAGGGGCCCGCTGGGCCCCTAATTCCCCAAAGCATAATTTTTAAATTCAATTGACGCTTTTTTTAAAGAAAAAGTTACAAAAGTCTGATGGGCCCACTGGGCCCCCAATCCCCCATAGCATAATTTTGAAATTTAATTGACGCTTCGTTATAAAAGTAAAAGTTACAAATGTTCAAAGGGCCCACTGAGCCCCTAATTCACAATAGCATAATTTTTAAACCTATTTGACGCTTTTTTTCAAATAAAAAGTTACAAAAGTCTAAGGGCCCGTTGGGACCCAAATTCCCGATAGCATAATTTTTTAATTTAATTCACGCTTTTTTGTAAAAGAAAAAGTTATAAAAGTCGGAGGAGCCCACTGGGTCACTAATTCCCGATAGCATAATTTTTAAATTTAATTGACGCTTTTTTGTAAAAGAAAAAGTTACAAAAGTCGGAGGAGCCCACTGGGTCACTAATTCCCAATAGCATGATTTTTAAAATCAATTGACGCCTTTTTTTAAAGAAAAAGTTACAAAAGGCCATGGCCTACCATGGCCTACTGGTTAATCCAGCACTGGCTGCGCATTATTATTATGATACACACATAGCTGTACAGTAATCTCTTACAATTTACGCAACTAAGCAGTTAAATTGCATAGTGCCCAAAACAGCTAAATACAGTTTCTAATCGCATAAGACTGTACAGAAAATGGTAATCACTGCACCGCACGGTTCTATTAAAAGTACAGCTTCGCAGTATTTTCTTGTGGATTGCAATGCGCAGTATCATTATGCCACGATCATGACTGTGCAGTAGGATTCTGAGATATTTATGACTGCGCAGTTAAATTGCATAGTATGTAAAACAGCTCATACAGTTTCTAATCAAGTAGCACTGATTAGAAAACTCCAAAGACTTCGCAGTGCAGTTCTACTATACTTATAGCTACACAGTAGTTTTCTACTGTAGATAGCGCTGCGCAGTAGGAGGCAATATTATTCTTCTACACCCAAGACTGTTCAGTAATCTCATTCAATTCACGCAGTTGAGCAGTTGAATTGCATAGTGTCTAAAACAGCTTAATACTGTTACTAATCACATGTGAATGCGCAGAAATTTCTAAGCACTGCTTGGCACAATTCTATTATACTTCAAGCTGCGCATTATTATTCTACAATAGGAATGTCTGTGCAGTTGATTTCTTTAGTATTTATGACCGCGCAGTTTTTGGACCCCGCACAAAATATAAGTAAGAGGCCTTTCGGTCAAATTCGCTGTAACTTCGGGGAATAATTTTTTATGTGATGCTGACCAAAATTGGTTATAGGGATAACCCCCAATAATCAAGTGTTCAGGTATTAGAAGCTCCGTAAGGTAGTAGAGTGTGTTATTCTCGTGCTTGTGCGTGAGTGTTTTGTGTGCGGATGAGTCAGAGAGTGCAACTGTAAGTGAAAAGTGTGGGTAACGGTGTAAACGAATGAGTAGAAGGAGGGTTGATGTGTGCAAATGTGTGTGTGTGTGGGGGGGGGGTGTTAAGAGTTTGTTGTTTATGTTTGAGTGCAAGTGTTCGTATGAAGAGAGGAACTTAGTGTATATGATTGACTATGTTAGAAGAGATTATTATGTGGGAGGGTCAGGGGGTTAGTATAGTGTTAGCAAGAAGGGGAGAGGAAGGGTATGTAGTATATAGGTGCGTAAGTACAATCTCAGCAGAAAGAGAGGTTGTTGATGAGTGCGATTGAACATTAGAAAGAGGTGTTGAAGTGTAGGTTGAAGTTAGAGCATAGAGGTGATTACTTTTGTGTTATATAATATGTGATGTGTGTGCGTGAAATACGTCTGAATGTCAGTTTGAGGGTTGGACGTCAATAAGTGTGAGCATAAAAAATGTTGCGCATTTGTTAGTGTGGCAGGTGATTAATTACTGTCGGTTGGTGTGCAGATTATTGGTGTGTTGTATATGACTGGGTACATGAAAGCGTATGTATGATGGAACACTGGATTAGTGTGTAGGGAGTGAGGTTGAAGTGTGTAATGTGGAGGTGCGGGAAAGGGTTGTGGTCTTGAGTGACTGTGTCAGAGGATGAACTTTAAAGGTGCTAGTCCTTCGTGTGTGATTTTGTATTGTTTTTGAGTGTGTGACTAAGTGTGTATATTGTTTTTGAAGAAAGATAATTATCTTTTGTATACAAAACACACTAATCATCTTCAAACAAACAGACAGTATATTAATCAACTTTCACTCTAATAAATGCAGAACATTTTTTATGCTTACACTCACTGACTTCCAGCCCTTAAACTAACACTCACACGTATTCACGCACACACATCACATATTATATAACAAAAAAGTAATCACACAAAAAACTTTTAATAATACCCACCCCCCTCACACATTCGCACACACCACTCTACCCCTACTCTCTCTTCCACATCAGTACCCACCCTTTTCACTTACAGTAGCACTATCTGACTCATCCTCACACAAAAGAAGAACTATCTTCACATACAACAAATATCCCCCCCCCTCCTCTCACCTAAGCACACATGATTTCTCTTGTTCATACCTAATCACACACGAATAACACTACAGGAATTATCAAGAATTATTTTCCGAAGTTACAGCGAATTTGACCGAAAGGCCTTTTACTCATATTTTGTGCGAGGTCCTTTACAGTTAAATACCGTATCTAATAGCGTACAGAAAACTAAATGCTGTGCAGTATACTTCTATTATACTTGGGGTGACGTAGTAGTTTTCTTCTGTATGTAACGCTTCGCAGTATTTTTCTTCGACACTCCTGGCTGCGCAGTAGTCTCCTGCAATTCAAACAGGTGCACAGTATTCTTCTACCATAAGCAGGGATGCGAAGTAGTGCTCTGTCATACTTATGACTGCGCAGTAGTACTTTACCATACATATGGCTGCGCAGTAATGTCCTGCTATACTTATAGCTATCCCGGAGTCAACTATTATGCAAATTATCTTAAATAAAGCACTAAATTATCTCAAATAAGAAATAAGCATTTTGCTACTGAAATAAAGGAAAGTATTTCGCACTTCGTGCCATTTCATGATCCCAGATAACAATCGTGCGTCGCCCTTTACTCGCATGCGGTAAGTCTCGCCTCGTGCGTGCACAAATGCTACGTTTTCGACACACTGTGCGTGATGGGAAATTAAATGCGAGTGCAAGGAGTCGCAGAATGCTCGCAGACGTCCGATCGTGAAGTCCGAGTACAATGAGAGCACAATGCATGCATGAATCGCTAAAATTTCATTAAAAATAAATTAATAGTATAATTAAACAAATTAAAACTATTTTTATTGGGTAAAATTGTTGATATTAATAATGTATAGGGCAGAACTTTATTTCAATATTAAAATCAACATAAAAAAATATCGATCTTATTATTTCATCAAACATATTTTTGAAATTTTCCCTACAGTCATCTACGCCATGTTGATTTAACCTCAGCATCAGCGGCCAACGGACCGAACCCCTCAGCCCCTCACCAACCTTGCACTTCACTGATGGCGGGCTACATCGCGCGTGTTTTCCACTTGTCTGGTGTCCGCTTTTTGTGCTATGGTAATTGGATATGTGTAATTAGTATTGAATTTAATCTTTTATTCGTACGCGACCAAGGGATTATACGACCTATTCATTTTACTTCTGTTGTGTACACAAAAAAATAATATAACCTCAATTCTTTGCACGTAGAGAGTATTGTTCACATTTGAGTTTGGATCGTAAAATCATATTCTTTTTATTGATTGTTATTCAGTGTCTCGTTTCGGTGCCTGTAAGTAGTGCGCGACAGGATTTTTCCGTGAAGGTGTTACAAACAATATATTAATTAAAAAATTTTTTGCTCGTCAGAAAGGACGGTGCACGACTGGGAAGCCGGTGAGGAAGAATATTTTTGTTAAGAAATCAATTTTCAATAAGTTCAATTTTTCCCCTCTTCAGTTACGTGCAATTAATTGTCGTATGTTAAAGAAAATTTTCATTTAAAATCATTTTTCAGGTAATAATGTTTAAAGTCCAATTAACAAATTATTCTCACTGTGTGCTGTTACGGAATTTTCCGTAACACTAGTCCTAACCCTGTGCCTGACCGGTTAGTCTTACCAAAAAATCCGTAATACTAGACAGTGCCTAAATTGCGTAACACCAATAAATAATGATTGAAAATAATAATATTGTTCAATATATGCCAATTAATTGTCGACAACTTCCACAATTGCAAACTTGCGAAAATCTAAGGAAGGTGATTCGCAGTCACAGCGTGCTTTTCGTTAATCTAAGTTAAGATATCAATATCAATTTCTCCAGTAACAAAAATGTTTTAAAAGTTTCAAGTTTGCAGATTATGAGGATGATGAAGATGACGATGGTGAAGATGAAGATAATGGTAATGAGGAAGAAATCAATCAAGAATAAGAATTTCCCGTATGACTGGGAGAAAATAATCGACTGTTAGAAAATTATCTCGACGATGCGATGGAGATTGTCCTTACCAACAACAAATTAATGAGAGTGTTACAATCAGACGACATTTTGGAGGTTGTTGATGCACCGACAGTTTCCAATCGTGCTAAACTTTTTTTAATGTTAAATCAGTACGCCATTGTACATGAGCTTCCACACACAGCGGTCACAGATTTATTTATAATAGTGAATTGTATGCTTGGAAGGCCAGTGCTGCCAAATTCACGCTTTTTAATAGATAAGCTTTTCTTTTCTTCGGATTTTGTAACTTATCACGGAATTTGTCCATACTACGAGGGGTATGTAGGTATTTTCGGACGTGTGGATCGGCAAAAAGAGTGCCTAATTTGCAAAAAAGTAATTTCACTTCGTCATAGAGCGTTCAATATATTCTACTCGGCATTTAAGATAAAAAGCAACGTACAAGCATTATTAATTTATCTAACAATATTATCTTACTTTCACGTTTAATTGCGACAGAGCATACAAATTTGAAGGTTCGACGGATTCTGTGTATCCACTTTATGTAATGCTGAATTGTCCATGGAGGCTAGAATAGCAAACGTTATAGTTTGTGCCTTGTGGTTTGGGAAAGGCAAACCGGGCATGAATGTTTTTCTTCAAGCGTGTGTCAAAGACATCAATTCTATGGTAAACTCTGGAATTTCATGCAACATACAAGGAGAAATGCGACTTGTTAAATCCTATGCAGTTTGTTGTTGGGTTAATTCTGTTGCGCGGGCAACTATGCAAGGTGTAATATAACCCAATATAATGGCTTTTACGGCTGTAGTTGGTGCCTGGACCGAGGTGAATGGATATCCAGTGCCAAAAATACCGGAATTAGCGTGAAGTATCCTATTGTAATTCTTTCCCGTAATCAGTGAACTGAAGAATAAATGCTGCGATGTATGAATTTACTGGTATATCCTTCGGATTTTACCAATTCAATGTCTGAAGACGTTTTAAATCCTATTTTGAGAATACAGCTGCAACAATCCAGTCCTGTGAATGAAATTAATTCTATCTCTGCAGAATTTTTAAATCCTGCCGATCCTATAGTACTTCCGGAACACATCACCAGATAACTAATCTTATGAATTCGGTTAATTCTTCAAATCCTACGAATCCTGATAATTCTTCAGATCGTAACTGTACGTTTGGTGTTCAGCACGTATGATGATTAATAAATTTAAAGAAATTCGACATCGTACTTGGGTTCGTACCCGACATTTACTTTGAACGATTGAGAATCGCGCCACAATTTGCACACTATTGGTTTAACGCGGTCAATAAGCGATGGGTCGCATTTGAAAGCAAAAGAATGGGAGAATAGGACAATGTACTTCAGTTGACCAATCCTGAAAATATTTCTAGAAAAGTAACTAGTAGAATATTGGGAATTATTTGTTGAAGCAGCGCATATATCCCTAAAATCTACTATTACTCAAGCTGAACTAGAAAACGTGGAATATTTGGTGAAGAAGTTTGTGCTTTACACTGAAGAGTACTACATAGAAGGTGATAAAATCACTTGAAGATTAGGGTCTGTCATAGAGTCATGCAGCTTATCCTCTTGAAACAGCTCACAGTAAATCACTCAGAATGATTGTCTGCTAAAGGGATTCCGATAAATTGATCAACCACAACTGCCCGAAGATACAGTCTCTTATACAAGAATGCTCAAAGATAATTGTATCTACTCAAAAGAAGGGAGTGATTATGATCGATCAAATAATAGTTTTGCTGCACTTACGAATGGTAGGGGAAATTGGGGTATGGTATCAGTGCGGAGCACGGTGACTCTTGCAAATCATGCTCGACTTTTTTGATTTTCATATTAGCTTTTTCACATAAAATAGCTTTCTTGAGTACTCAAGAAAGCTATTTTACGTAAAAAACTAATATGAAAATGAAGAAAAATGAGCATTAGTTACAAGAGTCACCGTGCCCCGCACTGACATAATACCCCCCTTTCCCCTACTTATATTCAGATTCAACATTTTGTGGTGAGCAAATCATCTAGGCAAGAGCACACTATTGCCAACCGTCTTTCAACTGTTAACGCTTATCTCAACCTCTATGCAGTTCTTCAAAAAGTAGCAATCTGGGGGAATTATTTTTGCTTCATAAATACGAATGAAATAAATCAAATTTGTGTATTTCTGCGGATTGGACAAGCTGAGTACATATGTGCAGTGCGAAATCACTGTTCCGAAGCTAAGTAGCTGAAATTAAAATTAGCATCTTATGCATGTAAGGCCTATTCAAAGGTATCAAAGTTGTAACATTATTCCTATATATCGACTACCTCTTCGATCGCTCCATGATGCACGAAAAGTACGCCATGAATGTGAATAGCTAGTAATTTCAATTAGATTTTGATAAGTATGTCTTTTTGGGGAAAGTGTGTTCATTAAGGGCATTTGACACTTACCCTATCCGTACCTCACCGACTGATAGGTTTGAGAAAGTAGAGAATAGGGACCAAGAAACGTTTATGTACTCACAAATTTTTACAAGTAAAAAAATATACACTGTAAAAAATTTCGGGAATTTTCCCCACTTTTTACTGAGAAAAAATCCACATTTTCTTTGGGGGAAATCATTTTTCCCAAGATTTGTAGAAATTCACCTAAAAGTTCTTATAGTTCATTAAAAAATTGGCGAAAATTTCCTAAAAGTTAGGAAATTAGATAATAGGAAGATATTTTGCTCTAAAATATTCAATAAAATAGCACAAAATTTTGAATAATTTTACACATTTTTTTTAAAAAGATTTATAATGTTATAGTCATCTTAAAGATTTCTTTCCGTCGTTTTCATAGAAGATTATATAAAATTGTAGATTTTCCAACAGTTTGGCATAGAAAACTTCAAATTTTTATAAATTTCTTTGGATTTTTAATGAATAATTTTTGAGTTGATGATTTTGTATAAAACATACAATTTTTCTAAAAATAATATTCAAAATAGATTTAATACTCTCACGATGATTCATCATGATAAATATAAAGCTTTTTCAGGTTTCAATCGTGTGCAAAACTACGAAACTTGCCGACGTTTCGTGAACATTGCAGTCCACTTCTTCAGGGCTGACCCGAAACTGAAGTTTCAGGTTACGTTGTTCTTATATAGATTCTCTACGATGACTATGATTGGCCAGAGCGCCCCATGGTGGGAACTGCTCGAACATGATGGGCCAACCAAGTCTTTTTTAAAAAACCCGGGAGGACGGAAAGCCCAATCGGATTGGTATTATATCCATTGTCCCTATTAATTGATGTTATTGGGGTTGATACTTGATGTTATTAGGGTGTTTCAAGATTTCGATTGCTTCTCTATGTTTTCTTGGAAAAATATTGTACGTTTTTGCGATGACAGAAATTAAAAATTCAATTTCCATCGGAGCAAAGAAGAATTATCTTCTTTCAGAAATGAAAAATTCGATTCCCACCGCAGCGATGGAGAAAGATCTTCTTTCAGAAATTAAAAATTCGATTCCCACCGGAGCGGAGGAAAAATATATTCTTTTAGAAATTGAAAATTCGATTCTCACCGGAGCGAAGGATAAAAATCTTTTTTCAGAAATTGAAAATTTGATTTCCGCCAGAGCGAAGGAGAAAGACCTTTTTTATAAATTAAAAATTCGACTCCCGCGGGAGCGAAGGAGAAAGATCTTTTTTCAGAAATTACGAAGGGGAAATATCTTCTTTCAGAAAAAAATGCGATTGCCAGCGGAGCGAAGTAAAAATATCTTTTTTCAGAAATAAAAAATTCGATTTCCACCAGAGCGAAGAGGAAATTCAGAAATTAAAAATTAGATTCCCACCGGAGCGAAGAAGAAAGATCTTTTTTTTTAAATTAAAAATTCGATTCCCACCGGAGCAAAGGAGAATGATCTTTTTTCAGAAATTAAAAATTTGGTTCCAAACGGAACGGAAGAGAAAGATCTTTTTTCAGAAATTGAAAATTCGATTCCCGATGGAGCCAAGGAGAAAGATCTTCCTTCAGAAATTAAATATTCGATGCCCACCGGAGCGAAGAAGAAAGATCTTTTTTCAGAAATGAAAAATTCGATTCCCACCGGAGCGGAGGAAAAATATATTCTTTTAGAAATTAAAAATTCGATTCCCACTGGAGCGAAGGATAAAGATCTTTCTTCAGAAATTAAAAATTTGATTCCCGCCGGAGCGAAGAAGAATTGTCTTCTTTCAGAAATTGAAAATTTGATTTTCACTGGAGTGAAGAGGAAAGATCTTTTTTCAGAAATTAAAAATTCGATTCTCACCTGAGCGAAGGGGAAATATTTTCTTTTAGAAATTAAAAATTCAATTTCCATCGGAGCAAAGAAGAATTATCTTCTTTCAGAAATGAAAAATTCGATTCCCACCGGAGCGAAGGAGAAAGATCTTTTTTCAGAAATTAAAAATTTGATTGCCGCTGGAGCAAAGGAGAAATGTTTTCTTTCAGAAATTTACAATTTGATTTTCACTGGAGCAAAGAGGAAAGATCTTTTTCAGAAATTAAAAATTCGATTCTCAGCTGAGCGAAGGGGAAATATTTTCTTTCAGAAATTAAAAATTCAATTTCCATCGGAGCGAAGAAGAATTATCTTCTTTCAGAAATGAAAAATTTGATTCCCAAGGCAGCGATGGAGAAAGATCTTCTTTCAGAAATTAAAAATTCGATTCCCACCGGAGCGAAGGAGAAAGATCTTTTTTCAGAAATTAAAAATCCGATTCTCATCGAAGCAAAGGAGAAAGATCTTTTTTCAGAAATTAAAAATTCAATTTTCATCGGCGCGAAGAAGAATTGTCTTCTTTCAGAAATTAAAAATTCGATTCCTACCAGAGCGAAGGAGAAATACCCTTTTTCAGAAATCAAAAATGCGACTCCCGCCGGAGCGAACGAACAATACCTTCTTTTAGAAACTAAAAATTCGATTCCCAATGTAGGGAAGGAGAAAAATCTTCTTTTCGATATTAAAAATTCGATTCCCACCGAAGCGAAGGAGAAAGATCTTTTTTTTCAGAAATTAAAAATTGGATTCTCATTGGAACAAAGGAGAAAGATCTTTTTTCAGAAATTAAAAATCCGATTCTCGTCGGAGCGAAGGAGAAAGATCTTTTTCAGAAATTTAAAATTCGATTTCCAGCGGAGCGAAGGAGAAATATATTCCTTCAGGAAAAATATGCAATTCCCACCGGAGCAAAGAAGAATGATCGTTTTGCAGAAATAAAAAATTTGTAATTTCTGAAAAAAGATCTTTCTACTTCGCTCCGGTGGAAGACGGAAGACGTGGTTTTCAAATCCCAACGGAGCGAAGAAGAGAGATCTCTTTTCAGAAATAAAAAATTTGTAATTTTTGAAAAAAGATCGTTGTCATTCGCTCCCGTGGAAGATGGAAGATGTGGTGTTCGAATCCCACCGAAGCGAAGGAGGAAGATCTTTTTTCAGAAATTAAACATTTCTAATTTATAAATTTTCAAACCCCACCTAGTCTGAAATGACGATCAGAATTTGTGTTCTGTAAGTAGTTACTTTAAATCGATATTGTTGATTTTCAATTTCACAGGTCGTGAAAGTTATCTACATATGATCGATCGTTACCAACTCGGATTATAATACAGGTTCCTTCTAATTTAACTTGTATACAAAACATAGCTCCTTGCTATGAAAAGCGTAAATCTGAAAAAATGATCTGCAACCGAACTCTCTAGTAGATTAGCGGTTAAAGCACCTGACCGGCAATCGGAAGACGTCAGGTTTGATTCCCGCCGGATCAAAGGAGAAAGATCTTTTTTCAGAAATTCAAAATTTGTAATGGAAAATCCTATTATCTTGTCAACCTAGTAGCATTCTTTTGAAATAATGAAAAAATTGATAGATGATATTAGTAAAAGACCTCCATGTCTGAAGCGGTTAAGGAAGAGAATCGAAGCTTCAGCCGAGAGATCATTGTCAAGTCGCACGGGAATGCCGAGATAATAATATAATTCGATTGAAGGAACGACCGAGCCAATAAGAGGCTTCCTTTAATCGGGTTACTTCATTACCGCGTTACTCCGTTACTCTCTGGAGGTGATATCAGCGGAATATCAATTATAGTGATTAACCAAGACGCTCGACACGAGCGAAAACTTCTCGAACGAAGCCAACGCCGAATAACATCTTTTGTCTCTAGCAAATTGGCAGCAGATATTCAAATCTCCCTCGTTCTCGTTCTCTTCGAGGCATTTCAATCACTTCCAGAGTTCATAGTCTTCTTCTTCTTCTCCTTTTCAAGTCAAACCACGACTTAACAAACTTGATGAAAAAAAAACGGAGAAAAAACAAATTTTAAGAGACCAACTTCGCCTTCCTAATTCCCTTTTGCAGAAACTTTACTTTCGTCTATAATAATTGAACATGTAGAGGTTGTTACTGCTATGACAAGATTTTAATTATTAACTATAATAATCTGCGACTTTATTCACCAGCCACTTTGGATGAAACTTCAAAAAGTTAAAGCATTTTCAAAATTTTTGAAACTACTTTTTTTAAGGTTTACAAATTATATGTATACGGCTACTCATAGTACTTCCAAAGCCGAACAATTTATCCTGATGACTCTTTCCGATAAAATAAATACCAGAGTTATAGAATTTACCAAATTATTCTGAAAAATCGAAAATTCAAATTTTTATCGCACAAAAAATAATGAAAAATTCCATTTCGCGGCCAAACTATGAAAGATACGACAAAAAAATGAACAGACAAAAATTGTGCACCCAAAAAAGATCTACGAATTTTTATTATTAATCACTTTTTGATAAGACACGTAATTTTTTTTTATTCCTGTAGAACAACAATAAAAATAAAAAATAACACTTTTTGAAGAAACGACACTAGATACGAAAAAAATAATAGGGCAAAAGTTGTTGACCCAAAAAGGAGCTACAAATTTGTTGCTTATAATTTTTTGACAGAATGGGTAGTTTTTGGTTTAGTCGTAAAAAAAAACATTATAAATGAAAAAATTAATTTTTTTTTGGAAAAATGACGAAAGGCAAAAAAAAACGTCATCGACGAAATTTGATTGAGAAAAGAACTGTACATTTTTATAATTTATTTTTTAATGGAATGCACAGTTTTTTCAATCGTAAAAAATAACATTAAAAATGAACAATATTTTTTTTTTGAAAAATTAATAAAGATACGAAAAAAATTAATAGACGAAAGTTGTTCACCCAGAAAGAATCTAGAAATGTATTGTTAATCATTTATACATATGTAGAGTAGATTTTCTTTCAACCGTAAAAAAAGACTAAAAAAAGAAATTAAATTTTTGGAAAAACGACACAAAGTACGAAAAGAAAATTAATAGACAAAATTTGCTCAACCAAAAAAAAAAAATCTACAAGTTTGTTATAAACTATTTTCAAATTTAAATTATGCAGTTGAATATGCAAACAAGAAAATTAATTTCATACCAAAAAGTAAATAAAATTTACAACATATGGTGAAATTTTCAACCAAAGAAATGAAGTTTTAACCGAAATTATGAATCTTCAACCAAAAAATTAATTTTTGACAAAGTAAATCAACGATTAGCCAATTAGTTCAATTTTTAACAAAAATTAATTTTTAGTTGAAATTCTAATTTAAAAAGATCAATTTCAACTAAAAATGAAATAGTTCAAATTTCGATTCAAAAAATAATTTTCAATAAAGAGATTGATTTTCAGCTGTAAAATGAAATGCTTAAATTTTCAGATCCGAAACTAGTTTAAAAAAAATGAATTTTGAAGAAAATTAATTATTAACCGAAATGTTAGAGTTTCAACTTAATAGTTGAAATGTCAACCAAGTAGTTGAATTTTCGAAAAAAATTAGAATAGTTCTTAAAAAAAGTAATAGTTAATATTTTAAGAAAAATAATACATTTTTTAAATAAATAGAATCGAATTTAATCAAAAAGATAAATTATATTATCAACGAATGATATAATATATGATATTTTTAACCAGAAAATTTAATTTTAAATGAGTAAAACTAGTTAAATTCAACCCAAAAATATGAATTTCCAGCAAAATAGTTGAATATAAAACCATATTAAATCAATTTTTCAACAAAAAGTTGTATTTTACACAACAAATATTAAGTTTTTACCAATAGAGATGAATTTTCAATCAAAGAGTTCAAAATCCAACCAACAAAGATTATTGATTCAAGGAAGAAAAAATGGTCAACCGAATTGTTGAATTTTCAAGAAAAAATGAGTTTTCTACAAAAGGATTGAATTTTCAACATGAAAATATGAATTTTAAACAAAAAAGTTTGTTTTCACCCAGATTGTTTAATTTAAAACCAAAAACGATGAATTTTCTTCCAAAAATGGAACAGTTGAATTGGAATTAGAAAAAAATTTATTTGAAAGCCGTAAACGTGATAAATAGATGACAAAAAAAATTTTTTAGTCGTGAGACACTATAGACAAGAATTTTTTTATAATATTATGAATGTTCTATGTCTGCAGATGTAATTATGCTGACCAATAGTGAGTTTATTTGGGCATATTTAAAAATAAAAAATCATAGTGTTCAGAATGCTTACTAATAGTTGTGTGAATATTATTTCATACATTACTTTACTGCATCATATTTTATTATATTATATCATATTTCAACATATGACATCATATAGTATCGTATTGTATCGTATGGTATCGTATTGCATCATATTACATCATACTGTATCATATTGCATCATATCGTAGCATATTACATCGTATCGTGTCATATTACATCATAGTGTGTTGAATTACATCTTTTTGTATCATATTACATCATATTGTATCATATTATATCACATTGTATCATACTAAATCATATAGTGTGAAAGTTTATCATACTGTATCAAACTGCATCATATTGTGCCATATAGGTATTATTTAATAATTGGAACTTCACGAAAAATATTGTTGATGATAATTTTCAACTAAAGAAGACTAATTTTCGTATGAAAAAACATAAGCTTTGAATCAAATTCTCAGCTAAAACAATTAAATTTTAACAAAGCAGTAAAATGTTCCAGCAAAGTTATGAATTTTTAAGTAATCTGATGAATCTTTAACAAAAATTGGACATCAACACAGTTTTATTATATAAGTACGCAAACTTTTCGTAATTTTTGTCAACAGTTACGAAATCTGCTTCAGCAAAAGGAATACGTTCATCGTATGCTTAGCCCATCCTTGGAGTTGAAAAAAAATTTGTCTTTCAGATATTAATCAAATAATAAAAATAATTGATCCTTATGAGCTTTAGGTAACGGGTTTTATCAATCTCATTGTATTCCGTCAAATGAGAATAATTTTTATGAAATGCTTTCGAATGCCTTCACATTCATAGGAAAACTTTCAATCTTGTTAAATCCTTTGAACTCTTTGAAATCATGTAAAATCATAAGAAATTCGTCGTATGAACTGGAAATTGCTTGGAATAATTGAAACCAAGTTTAATTTGTGATATCCTATCAATTGTTTCAAATTCCTCAACATATGTTTAAATTCTATTAAAATTCTATAAAGTTTCTTGTTATCAAACCCTATAATACTGTAATAATAATATTTTTATATTGATAAGGCCTTCAACAGATTGAGCTGAAATCATCTCAAGTCTGAGAGAAAAAAAAATAATTAAATTTTTGCCTTGATAACACTGTGATGAAATGTACATATCTATCTGGGAGAAGCTTGACGCCAATAATTTCTGAGATAACGACTATGAGATATACTATATAATCTGATGAAAAACTGGAATAATAGTTTGTTAAATTCAAATCTTCGTTAATACATCGATTAGCCTTTCCTCTGATTAGAAAAGATGATGATTGCTTCTGCTTTCTTCTTGTCATTGGCAGTTATCTTCAATTCTATTGGTGAATATAATAATATAATATATCCATAATTTTATTTACATTTTTTAATCTGTATTCAAGTGAGAACCAAATAAAATGGAAAAAGATAAATTATTCTGATCAGGAGAAAAGAGGAGAATACCAGAAAGAGTGTGATATCTGTGGAAAAGAATAAAAAAGAAAAAATGGTTCTTCCTGTTTTTTCCTCTGTGGCAGATATGCCTCTATGGAGCCACTTATACTGATTTTGGGATATTCTTTTAGGATTTTTGTGCAATTCTTTCGCACAGGGTGGTTCTCTTTTAGCTCACGTTTTTAAAGCTTCTTTCTAACTTGAATCCTTCTTATTTTCTTGTAGCGTTAACTTTACAGTTCGAATGTTTGCCTAACGGCGAACCTATTCCGGGTGTTCCTCGTGACAGACCTTCTAATTCTCCGGAAAAGTCATCTCCTGCCAGACCTCATCCTGCGGGCTCACCGGTTAGATCTTCACCCGCCGAGTCTTCTCTTCGTGCCAGGTCGAGGTCTCCTCCTGCCATTCGTATTTCATTTAGCCTAGGTGGACTGACAACTGAACAGCTTAGATCTGTTCGGCTTATTCCGCACACGAATCCGCGCCGGAGATTAGAAATTCGAGAATACACTTTTCCTCGCGATGCACCAATTCAAGTGAGAGGAAGAAGTAATGCCCTTGAGCCCATGTCAACCAGACGACAAACTGTGTTATCAACGTCTACTGGTGATGTCTTCGCAATATTTGACAAGAATAATACAATGCTTCGTGGAATGTATACAATGATAAATACCGTTAAAAAACGGGCGAAAATAAACATGGACAGCGGCGAGGTTAAAATGATGACCAAAGAAGAAATGCAGGAATATCCCTTAAATCATCATCATTCAATCTTGAGGGATTATCAAACAATATTGGTGGATGATTTTCGTCAACAACATTAATGTAATATTTTTCTTAACGTGAAACTAAAGTATAAGGGTAGACACAATATTTTATTTTTAGAATTACCTGCTTTCTTTTTTATTTTTCCATCGTCAATTTTTCCTTCTCCATAACTATTAATATTCAAAGACCAACATTTTTAATGAATGATGGATTAACCTCTAACCAACAAATAAGTTTTTATAAAATTATTTGAACTTTCAACCCAAGAGATGAATTATGAAATAAATTGATGAATCTTCAACTGGAGTATAATTACATTTCTAGAAAGAAAAATCAATTTTCAACCATAATAAAATGAATTTCCGCGAAAGAGATTAATTAACCATTTTTCAATGAAATGATGTTTTTTCATCTGTTAGTGTGAAACCAAAATGACCAGAACGGCATTCTGTAGACGTGACATGGGTTCGATTGCCACCCAAAAGAGAGAGGAATTTCTTCAAAGCTGTAAATAACTATTTTGGTGCAAGACAACTATATAAAACCCCGTCATTTCATCAACAAAAAACTGAATTATTACAATTGCCAAAAAACATAATATCAAAACCCCCAAAGAGTATAATTTTAAACGGTGAAGAAATTTTAATAATAATATTTTATATAATTTGAACAAATTGAAGATTTAATAATATAATAAATAATAATTTATTTATTTGATCATGTTGTGTAAGGTAAGTAAAATTTATTTATCGTTAAACAGAATTAAAACAATATTCTTTGACAATACGACAAATCATTTCTATTAATATAATTATTTTACATTTATAACTAGAATTTATCCAAAAAAAATTATGTATTCATATTAAGATTGACGATACAAGAAACGTTTTAGTTTCTTACTTCATCTCTGAAGGTTTGAAAATTTGAACGCATGAAGTTGAGAAATCAATTTTTTTTAAATTATTATTAATAACCATAGCTTTCGTACTGTTCAATTGAACTTATCTGAAAAGCGTTGATGTTATTCCTTCCTTACATTTACAACTTTGAATTTTGGTTATTTTTAAATTTATAGATGGAAATGAAATTTTTCAGAATTACAAAATATCGTAACTTCCTTAGTATTCAAATATTTTATAGAAGAATCATTAAAAGTTTCATTTAAGTTCCATGAATTCCGTCAATTCATTGAATTGCGTGAATTCCTCGAATTCCGTCAATTCCGGGAATTCCTTGAATTCCATCAATTTCGTAATTTCCTTCAGTTCCACCAAATCCGCGAATTCAGTTAATTCCTCAAATTCCATAGATTCCGTGATTTCCTTGAATTCCACGGACTCCGCGAATTCTTCGAATTGCGTTAATTCCTTGAATTCCTTATTTCTTGAATTCATTAAATTCCGTAAATTCCTTAAATTTAATTGATTCCTTGAATTTCTAAAATTAAATGAATTCCATAAATTTCGCCATTTCATTCAATTTCTCGAATTCCGTGAAATTAGTGAATTCCTTGAATTCCATAGATTTCGTGATTTCGTTCAATTCAACGGATTCCGCGAATTTCTTGAATTTCATGAATTCAATGAATTCCGTGAATTTCTTCAATTACATGAATTCCGTGAATTCCTTTAATTCTTTGAATTCAATAAATTCCGTGAATTTAATAAATTCCGTGAATTTAATAAATTCCGTGAATTTCATCAATTTCGTGATTTCCTCCAATTCCACGAAGTTCGCCAAATTCGTGAATTTCATATATTCTGTTATTTCCGTGAATTTGAATGAATTCCTTGAATTACGCGAATTCCATTGATACCGTGAATTCCTTCAATTCCATGAATGCCGCGAATTTCATGAATTGCGTGAATTTCATGAATTCCATGAATTTCATGAATTCCTATAATAGAATTTCTCCTTAAATTCCATGAATTCCGTGAATTTCTTGAACCGCGTGAATTCCTTAAATTCCGTGAATTCCGGGAATTCCTTGAACTCCGTCAATTTTTTCATTTCCTTAAATTTCACCACATCCACGAATTCCTTGAATGTAAGCTTTATTTAAAAACGATAACCTTACTTTATTTTTGGAAACTGATGCAGTTAAAACGCTGTTGAATTTTTTGCGATCTACTGTAGGGTGTTTTCCCCTATTAAACGGAAAATATACTGAATTTAGGGTCAACGTAATATCTTATGCATAATTGTATTCATTCTAGTCCGGTGGTCCCCATCCGACTATAGCTGAGCCAAGCTCTGCTTAACTTCGGTGATCGAACGAGAAGACTTAAACAGTTCTATCTGCCCAAGCGGACATAAACAGTTTCAGTTTCAAACGTAAAAAGTCTATTTTTCAGGTTTATTCATCAGAACTTTTAACTTCAATTCTTGCAAACTAATTTGAAATCTTTTAATGTTAAATAGTATTTCTGCGATTTGAAAAACAAATGAAAATCAATTTTTTCAGTCATAATGAGTTTCTAATCAGGAAGAATAGTTTTATACCAAAAAAGACGATTTTTCAACAAAAAACATTATTTTTTAACAAAATAGTTGAAGTTAAAAAAAAAACACATTTTCCACCAAATAGTTTAATTTTTAACTAAAAAAGATCAATTGTCAACCAAAAATGGAATACTTGAATTGTCAGTTTGAAAAATTATGTATGTACCTGAAGTTCCGAACGTTCAAATGAACGTAACATTTTTTCCTAGTTGTATTTTATCAAAAAATATTGTTCCAACTACAAAATGAATAATACATTCGAAGTTTATTTTTGTAATCTGTTATTTGCAATAAAAATTGAATCAATATTTCAGCGCTGTTTTTAGTTTACAAAGCCATTGGTAAAATTTTCGTTTACTTGAACGTTCAGAACTTCAAGCACATAAATTATGTTTCAACCAAACTGATTCAATTATGAATCTTCGACTGGAATATGTAGTTGAATTTTAAACACAAAAGATGAATTTTCAAGTAAAATGATAAGTTTTCTACCCGAATAGTTGAATTTTCAAACAAAAAGATGAATGTTCAAACAAGAAGTTTAATTTTCTTCTAGAAATACAAGTTAAAAAAAAAATGTTAATAAAAATGGAACGCTTAAATTTCAGATGAAAATTTTAATTTTTAACAAAATAGTTTAATTTTTAACGAGTGAAATGAACTTTTAACTAAAAAAGGTCAATTTTCAAAAAATGGAATAGTTTAATATTCAGTTAAAAATGAAATTTTAACAACAAAAAAAACGAATTTCCAACAAAATCGGTAAATTTTCAATCATCTGAAACAAGAGCGAGTAATAATATTCTACCCAAAAAGACGAATTTAGAACAACATACACGCATTTTCAACTAAAAAAGATGAATTTTTAACCAAAAACAGAAAATTTTAATTTTCAGTTAAAAAAAATAATTTTTAACCAAAAAATAGGAGTTCTTAGATGGTCTATATTTCGTGGGATGAAAAAAGAAGATTTTTGGCGTTTTTATATTTTCAAATATCGACAATCAAAATTGTTATTTTTTACATTTTAGGTCTGTATATAATGAGGGTGGTTTTTAGGGATCTTGCCAAACATTCTCACCTACCATATAATTCGCGGGATACAACAATAGGATTTTTGACATTCTTAAATTTTCAAATATCGACAATCAAACTTGTCATTTTTAACATTCTAGGTCTGCATATCATAAGGGTGGTTTTTAGGGGTCTTGCCGAACATTCTCATCTGGTCTATAATTTTTGGGATAAAAAAAGAAGATTTTTGACGTTTTTATATTTTCAAATATCGACAATCAAACTTGTCATTTTTAACATTTATGGTGTGCATACCATAAGGGTGGTTTTTAGGGGTCTTACTGAACATTCTCACCTACCCCACAAAACGCGAGATAAATATTATGATTTTTGACGTTCTGGAATTTTTAAATATCGACAATCAAACGTGTATAAGGCAGGTTTGAATAATGGGTGATGTGTAAGGGTAGTGACCCCATAAAAATTGAAAATTCGAAAAAATTTTCTGACAGAATATCATTTTTTGACCTCCTTAATGTAGTTTATGGAGGACCCCATATCACGTCAATTTTGCAAATGCCGTAATTTTTATAATTTTGACCAACACATAGTGACCAACAAATGACCACCAAATTATTCCAGCAAAAAAATGTCCGATCTTTAGGGTTTTGTAGGAAGTGAGGGTGAATGATGGGAGAGGAAGTGAGTGCAAATTATGGGGTGGGGGAGTAGGGAAAGTGAAAGAAAGTAGGAACAATGAGAAGAAATTAGGAGAGTAGAAGTAGGGGCAGTGAGAGCAAAATCAGGGATAGTAAAGCAAGGAAATTATGAGAAGGGAAGTAAAGGGAAACAAGGGAGGGGAAGTATGGAAAGTGAAAGTAAATGAGGGATGTGGAAGCAGGTAAAGTGTAAGGAGGGGAAGTAGGAGAAAAGAGTGGAGCGTAAGTAGGTGAAGTAGGGAAAGTGAGAGAACATAAGGGGAGGGTAGGTAAGGGAAGTAAGGGAAAATCAGGGGACGAAAAGTAGAAGAAATGATGGATTGGGAAGTAGGGAAAACGAGAAGAGGGCAAGTAAGTGAAGTAGGGAAAGTAAGGGGACATTAGGGCTGAGTAGATAAGGGAAGTAAGTGGAAATCAGAGGAGGGGAGGAAGAAGTGAGAATGGCTAAGTAGGTAAAGTAGGAGAATTGAATGCAGAGTAAGTAGGTGAATTAGTGGAAGTTAGGGGAGGGGCAGTAGGGGTAATGGGAGGAGGGGCAATGAGGGGAGGTATATTGAGGGGAAGTGAGAAGTGGAAAAGTAGGGGTAATGCGGGTAGAGGATTGAGATGAAAGTAGGAAGGGAAAGTAGGGAAAATGATCAGAAATGAGAGTGAGAAGGGGTGGCAATGTGAGCACTGGGGAAGGGGAGTTGGGGAAGGAGGCAAAGTGTGAAGTAAGGGACGGGTAAGTAGGAAAATGTAGGAGGAGTACGGGAGGGAGAGTATGGAAAAGGGAGGTTTAAACGAACTTATTAACGTCCTAATAGGCTATAAAACCCTTTCATGTAGGTTCACGACGTCTAATTTACCTACTTTTTAAAAAAATTGATTCTGAAGAAGGTAAACACAGTTTACCTTCGAGGGAAAATGACAGGAAGGGAAGCAGTGGAAGTGAGGGAAAATGGGTGAGAAGAAGTAGGGAAAATGAGGGGTGGATAAGTGTGAAAAAGTAAGGGGTATGTAATAAGATGAAGTGAGGGTAAATTAGGGGAGGGAAAGTAGAGAAAACCAGGAGAGGGATAGTATGGTAAGTGAGGGGTAATGATGGGAGCAGAGAAGGCGAAGTGAGGGGGAAATTATGGGAGGGGAAGTATGGGAAATGTGGGTAGGGGAAGTAACGGCAATTATGGTAAATAATGGGAGTGTATGGGAAGCGTAGGAGAAATTAGGAAAGGGGAAGTGGGAGAAGTGTGTGGAAGAAAGTGGAGTGGAAAGAAAGGAAGTAAGGGTAGGTAAATGAGGGGAAATGAGGGGAGGGGACGTAGGAGACGTGAAGGAAAAGGAGGGTGATAAAAAAAGTCTTCACCAGACGAGACAAACATTTCTATACGTTTTTGGGGTCGCTGAATCCGAATCCGGGATTAGTTTGACTTGGTCAGATCTCATTTAGTTCCTAACCTCAAAAAAGTGTGTTATATATGTGTTATATATAATATAATATGAAAATATATTACAGCCTTTTTCTAAATTTCTTGACAGACTCTTTTCAATATTTAAATATTTGGGTTAGTATTCCCTTTTGTCAGGAATATTCCCTTCAGGGATAAGGCATATCATGCGGAATTGGAAATGTGGGTGCCACTTGATCCGCGAAGGCGAATAAAGGTTGCGAAATAGAAGGTCGGATTTGATTAGGGACATGCCACAGCAATTACAAGTGCACATTTCAAAAGACATAGCACATCCCCTTGGTTTTGAGACACGTGAAAGGTGTCAACCAAGCGATAGGGTGCGTTTCTCTTTGTGACTCTTTCAAAGCCGACAGAAGATAAGCCGTTATTTATACTCGGATTTTAAAAGGAAGGGTGATGCCTCTAATAAAATAAAATAATGTCTCTTTTACTATTCTCATATGAAGGGTCCCCTTATGGGATAATTTTATTAAATAAACTTTACTTTCATCTTAATCCTTGTATGCATACCCAACTTTATCCACGTTGTTACACACCCGGGGTATCCGGATGCCCACCTCCCTTTTTTTTCTTCAATTTTTGAAGTATTTATGCAAATTAAATCATTTTTTTGTCGTTTATTCAGAAAAAAAAATATTGAAAGTGAGTGCTAAAGGCAAAAATCACTTTAAAACACGAAAAAAATTCACCTGTTGTCCCTAGCGGACGCTGCTTATTCGAACGGTTATGCTGCAACCTGATGAATTTTTTACAAGGCATTCGAATTTTTAACATGAAAAGAATTTTTGAAGAATTCGAAAAAAAATTTGTAATTCATCTTCGAAAGATGATTTTTTAAACAAATAGTTAAATATTCAATAAAAAAAATCAATTTAAAATCAACCAGTTGCATTTACAACCAAATAGTTGGAGTTTCAAGCAAAATGGAGGAATTTTCAACAAAAAAGTTGAATTTTTCACCAAATACTTGCAATTCTAACATACAAAGGTGACTTTTCAATCAAATGGTCGGTTTTTTCAATAAGAAAGATAAATTTTCTATCATAAAAGATGAATTTTAAGTCAAGGGAGACGATTTTTCTCAGCCAATAAGATCAATTTTCAACAAAAAAGTTGAACTTTCGCAAAAAATATGACTTTTTAACAAAATCGTTGAATTTTCAGCCTACAAGTCTTAACTTCCGACCAAATGATCGAATTTTCAAACAAGAGCGTTTAGACTTTAAGCATTGCATTTTTAAACAAATAGTTCAATCTGCAAGCTAAAAAGACGAATTTTCAAGAAAATAGATGAATTTACGAAAAAAGACTTTTTGACAAGAGCGTTCGATTTTGAACCTTCAAAGTTGAATTTTCATCCGAATGGTCGAATTTCCAAATAATGAAATATAAACTTTAACCGCAAAAAGTTGCATTTTTGAAAATTAGTTAAATCTTCAAGCCATAAAGACGAATTTTTTATAAGACAGTTAAATTTTCAACCAAAATGAATTTTCAACCAAGAACCTTTCTACTGTAAAAGATGAATTTAGAATTAAGAGAGACGAATTTTATGTGTAAAAAGATGAATTTTCAACCTGTTGAATTTTCAACAAAAAAAAAATGACTTTTTAACAAAATTGGTCAATTTTCAACCTAACAAGGTGGATTTTCTACTAAATTGTGGAATTTCCAAACATGGCAATTTAAACTTCAATCAAAAAGACGTATTATTTAGAAGACAGTTGAATCTTCAACCAAGATAGATGAATTTTCAACTAAGAACTTTTTCACCAAGAAAGATGAATTTTGAATCAAGAAAAACGTATTTTCTATTCAAAAAGACGAATTTTTTACAAAACATTTCAATTTTTGAGCAAAAATATCACTTTTCAACAAAAAGGTTGATTTTTTAACAAAATAATTAAATTTTCAACAAAATATTTGAATTTTCAGTTAAAGAGATGGACCTTCAATTAATAAAATGAATTTTGAACAAAGCAGTTCAACTTTTAACCAAGTCTGCTTATGAATCTGCGTCATGCATTATGCGCTAGGCAAAAGTGCGTGCTTCCCACTCGAAATGTTTTGCTTGGTGTTTTGTTGCAAAAAAGTGATGTGCTTTTGGATGCTGATGTCTTCGAATGGTTTAATCAAGCGAGCGACAGAGTATCTGGACCGAATATTATTTACACTAAACTCACGTTGATCATCAATGGTAGATTCATTACGGTGAAGAAATAGGTATAGTATTCCGCTGTAACAGTAGCCTTGAAAAAGCAGAAAAGATCTGCTAAGGCCTCGGAAACATAATTTGTTAATGCTCCACTCATGTGTAGTGGCGTTCATGGTTCAAATCCGAGCAGAGGCATATTTTTTCTTGTTCGAAAAATTATTTGTCCGAACTAATCGTTGAACATCGAATTTTAATTAATCAGATTAGGTCATCTTACATAAGACTGGTCTAAATGTCTCTAAGAAGGATCGTATCTTTAGTTTGAGAGTCTAATGGACGTGGGGTCAACCCGGTTGTGAATCGGGCCTAAGTGGGTGGATTTCTCGTTGAAATTTGAATGGGTGCCTGCTGTTTGTGGTTCGCTGCGCCCTTAACAAGATCAGGATAGAGTAGCAGTAGCACAGCATCCGGGAAGGATGAGGTGTGCTGAGCGGGACACATCTGTCAGGACTCCCAACCCCTCTCCCCCACACCCCTTTTAAAGCAACTGAGAAGCGCGTCCTCTCCGACGCTGACTGGTATCTACAGTTTCCGGCGCATTGTCTAATCGCTGTTCAGGATTCCACCTCCGACACCTCCCACTATGTGTCTCTCTTTCTTGCCGAAACGCTTTCAGACGCGACAAATCCGCATTCGAATTCGCTACTAAGTCTCTGGGGTTTCAAGAATCCTTCCTGAAGCTTCGTACGTCGACGTATTCGTTACTTCTCCATCTCGCATCATGATCCCCCTCCCATACCTTTCCTCCCCTACCCCCTACCGCCTACGCCCTACTCCCTACCCCTAACCCACCCACTACCCCTACTCCCTACTCCTACCTCTACCATCTCCCCCCTTCCCCCTACCCTACCCCTACATTTCCCTACTTCCCCTCTCCTCAACCTCTCTTCCTTTCCCCAACTTCTCCATCATCTACTTCCCCCTATTCTCACTTCCCCAGATAACATTCTCCTTCCCCTACTTGCCTACCCCACATTTTCCCTCACGACCCCTAGTTTCCCTTCCTACCACTTTTTATTTCCTCGTTTCACCCCAATTATCCTACTTCCCCTACCCTTATTTCGCTTCACTTTCCCTGCACCCCACTTGACCTAGTTTCCCTTTCCTAATTTCCCCCACGTATCCTACTTGATCTCCCCTCATTCCACTCACTTCCTCTACTATTCCTCTGTTTGTTTCTCTCCACTTCATCTACTTCCGCTCCCCTCATTTCCTGACGTATCCTACTTCCCTCACTCTGATTTCCCCTAACTTTTCCTTCACCTCACTTCCCAACTTCTCCACCCCAAAATTCTTCTTACGTTTCATAGTTCACCTCTCACCACTTTCCCTACTTCCTCACCCCTTATTATCTCCCTCATTATTTTCCTCATTTCGCTTCACTTCCCTTACAACTCCTTTATTTCTAGCTTTCCTCCGGTAGTTTCCCCCTCTTTTCCTACTTGATCTCCTCTCATTCCCCTCACTTCCTCTACTTCTCCTCTCCTCATTTCCTGACGTTTCATACTTCCCTTACCTTGATTTTCCCTAACTTTCCCTCCATCCCACTTCTCCAAAATCCCTTTCCCTCATATCCCCTCACGCCTTCTAGTTCCCCTCCCGTCATTTTCCCAACTTCCACTCCTCTCATTTCCTCCTATTATCCTACTTCTTCTGCCCTCATTTCGCTTCACTTCCTTTACACTTTACTTCCCCTAGTTTCCCTCTCCTAGTTTCCCCCTTTTGTCCTACTTTAACTCCCCTCATTTCCCCTCACTTCATCTACTTCCCCTTCCATCATTTCGTGACGTATCCTATATACCTTACCCTGATTTCCCCTAACTTTTCCTCCATTCCACTTACTGAACTTCCCCTCCCCTTGTTACCTCTTACTTCCTCTACTTCCCCTTCATTCATTTCTCCTCATTTCCTTTACTCACCCTTTCCTTATTTCCCCCATGCCCCCTACTTGCCCTTCCCCATTTTCCTTCACTTCCCATGCCACCATTTCTCTTCACTTTCACCACTTCTCTTCCCTTCATTGCTACTCCCTGCCCCCACTTTCACTCGCCCTCATTTCCTTTAACTTCCCCTCCTTGAAAGAAAGTACGAATGACGGATGAACACCTGACCGAAAATATACGAAACTCTAAAAATAAAAAAAAATTTTGGTAAATTTAGTACGTTTCTTGATAATAAAATGTAAAGGATTCTTTTTTTCTGTTTTTAAGAAACATGATGATACTTTTGGCTCGCAATTCATCTCGCTTGGTTAAAAATTCTATTATTTGGTTGAAAATTGTATTATTTTGTTGAAAATGCAACTAAATGCTGGTACTTGCTCAAAAATTGAACTACTTTGTTGAAAATTAATTTTTTGGCAAAAGATTCATCTTCTTCGTTGAAAATTTAACTATTCCATTAAAAAAAAAATCTTCTGATGTAAATATCATCTTTTGCGTTGAACTCTTTTGTTGAAAATTAATTTTTTTTAAAGATTCATAATTTTAGTTGAAAATTCATCTCTTCGGTTGAAAATGAAACTATTTCGTTGTAAATTCATTATTTTTTGTTTGAGAATGAATTTCCTTCACTGAAAATATAATTGTTTCATTTTTAATTGAAATTTTGAATTTATTTTTTAATTGATATTTTCTAGTTGAAAATTCATGTATTTTGTTAAAACTTCGTATTTTGTTGTCTTAGTTGAAAATTCATACTTTTTAGTTAAGAATGAAACTGTTTGGTCCAATTTTTGGTTTCAATTCAACTGTTAAATTAAAAACTAAACTATTTTTGTGAAAATGTAACAGAGTGAAAAATTGAACCGTTTGGTAAAACATTACTCTTCTTGCTGGAAAATTCATCTTCTTGGTTGAAAATTTAACAACTTTGTTCAAAATTAATCTTTTTTAGTTGAAAATTCAATTACTTGGTTTGAAAGTTAAACATGTTTGTGAAAATTTCATATTTCATGAAGATTCACCTCTTTGGTTTGAAAGTTAATTGTTAAGTTGAAAATTCGTTTTTTTTGTGTTAAAAATTACACAATAGTTTTACCTCAAAATTTCACTATTTCAGTTTGGTGAGAATTTTATTCTTTGTAAGTTGAAAATTCAACTATTTTCCCAACTATTCAACCCTATTTTCATGAAAAGCGACCCTCTTTTCTATGTTTGATAAAGTTTTGGGCTCCGTTTCTTGGGGGGAGGGGGGGGCAAAACTACGGTTGTCAATCCTTTGATGGTCATTTGGTGGTCATTTGATAGTCATTTGACGGTGTTTTTGATATTTTATGGTCAAAATTGTGGTGTTTAAAAGCAACAAATACAAGTACAACGAATAGTTTTCTATTATTTCGCGTATTTAATTTTTACAATAATACCATTCAATTTTTTGTGTGAAGTCGTTTGGTGGTTATTTGGGCGGTTATTTGTGTGGTTATTTGTCTAAAACAATTTTTTTTTGGCCAGTAGAACACTTACACGTCAATAAAATGACGTTTCTCACTTTTCTAGCTGAACTGCGTGTTCCAGAGAAAAAATCAACGTAGAAAAATCATTTTACTTTTTTATAAACGACATTTTTTGTTCATAACACTTTCGCCTAAAACCCTTCTTTCGAACAGTACATCACATTTTATATTCTGCAAAATTAAAACATTCAACCAAAAAATCTTCTAGATTATTTCTCGTCAGTTTTCGAAATCCTATGAAATCTGTTTAAATGTTCACTTAAAATTAATTTACCAAATAAAACAGTATTTAAATCTTGCCAGGAATTTTGAGAAGATTTGTTTATTCTCTTAGAACCCTTTAAAAGTTTAAAAAACCTTTTTTTTTGAAATTTTCAAAATTCTTCATTTTTTCTTAATTTTTTTGAAATTGTTTCAAGTTTGAAATTATTTTTGAAATCTTTTCAATTTTTTTTTTAAATCAAGAAAAAAAATTGCTTTAATATCTTCCAGATATTTTTTAAAAACTCTTAAAAAGCTCCTTTTTTCGAAGTCTTCAAAAATCTACATTTGGTTTTAAATTACTTGAAATTACTTTGGAAACTGTTCAAAATTTCTAAATATAGTTTAAAATGTGTTAGATTTTTTCTAAAAAATTTTCAAATTTCCGGATTCAATTTTGAAAATATTTTGATGTAATTTTCAATTTTGTCTTAAAATTAATTTTTCAAAGTAAAAAATAATTTTTTGAAAACTTAAAAAAAATTTGTAATCTTTTTCAAAATCATTTTTTGAAATTTTTTCAAAACTTCTTATTATCTTTTAAAGTGATACGAAATTATCATATTTTTTTAAACTAAATAATTTAAAAAATTGCTGTAAAATCTTCCAGATTCTTTTTCAATAATTTTGGAAATCTTTTGAAATTTTGGAAAGAGAACTTCGATTCTCTTGAAATCTTTCAAAATTACTAAAAAAACATCTTTTTCGAAATCTTCAAAAATCTAAATTTTGTTTAAAATTTCTTGAAATCGTTCCAAGGTTTAAATAATTTTTTAAATGTTTTCAAAACAAAAAGCCTCAGCCGTACTCAACATTTCCGTCATTTTAATTTCAGAGTGCCACGGGATTGATGTAAATATAACCTCAAGACTGAAGCAAAAATAAAAAAATTCCGAAATCGTTTAAACAATTTATTAAGCAATGTAAAAACTGTTATAAAATACAATAATTCTGACTTTTACGTTGAAATCTAAAAATCTTAATTATTCTCTATTCAAATCTTTATACTGCGAAGGTTATACTAATTCGTTAGCGCAATAATTCAAAAGTACCTACCTCGTCCATTGCAGGATCACTACAATTATACACACTTCAGAAAAATATGTTTCGCGATGAATAACATCATTTAAATTATTTAAATCTTTTCTATGTAAATAACAATTTATTCATGTAAATCACGTATCACAGAGGTAAATAATGCAAAATGTCAACTGATGTCAACATAGACAGCTGACATTTAATACCCGTGCGACACCAGCGCCATATATGGGAACGGGAATTATTGTAACCATTTTCATACGACAAAAATTTTCTCATTTTCGGTTACACTACTTTGGTCTCCTTATGTCTATTCTCCATGGTTTAGTTATTAAAAGTTTAAGTTGCTAGTGTAGAAAAACTTAATAAATGTCAATTTTTTCTCACAAAATTAGGTGTGGATGGCAACTTAGAAGACGGGCAATTTTTTTTACAAATGTATGATGGCTGTATTGAATCCGGAATTATCTTACCGACACAAAATAATGTAAAACCAGACTGGGTAAGCCATGGTTCAGTGATTATGGGGCCTCGAAATCCTTATATATTAATAGAAAACCACCATTACGAAGCGATTCCCAACAACCAGGACCTTCGTAATGAAAATCATCAACATGCAGGTCATTATGTGATGAGCCTTATGGCAAATATAAATGGAAAACAATATATATCTTGCTTTCCCAAAGAAAAAGTTCATGGTCAATCCTCAAGCAAAGGCTTCATATATATAACAGCGCCAAAACCAGGAGCACAAGGAGCAGAACAAATCATTATATCTGGACAATTCAATGCCCCAAAGTTACAAAAGAGTAATTCCGGGCTAGGACGGTCTATCCCATACGTAGTAGGATCATGGAATTAAATTTTCTTGCACCTAATTTCAAGATGGGGTACCATCTCATCGCACTCTAAGAAAATGTCTATTAACAGTCAAATTACGTTCCTTTCAGAATGCGTCCTTTGAAATTAAGCCGATTTCTTTTGTCCATCAATAGAATCGTTTCACTGTTCAAAGGCTTATCTTTCAAATGCAAAACGGAAGTAGTTTTACTGATGAATGATTTCTTTTGACTTTGAAAAGAATTCCTTCAACTATTAAAGGATTTTGTCAGAGAGTATTACAGAGAGTGGAAGGTGAACGTACACTGGTCACTAGCGCACTCTGCCGCTTCGGACAAGAAACTCGGGTATTTTAACGGGAAGTTCACTTTCTACAATGCACGAAGAGGCAATGTCATGATCCATGGGCAGTGACGTCTGGTCGTTGGTGTCCAAATGTCTCCTGACGGCTGCTTTGTGTTTATTTGGTGATATTTTGAGCATTCATTTCGTGTATTGTGATTTGTAACATTACATTAAAACAACCTTTCTGGTAGAGAATTAATTAAGCGTTCTTCGGCGTCAGACTGTGGGCTTTTATGAAAATAAGGACACTATGTGCTCAGTTCGGCGTCTCTTAGCGTTCTCGAACGAAAAGCGTCGTGTTTCTTGCCTTCATCAAATTGCATAATTATCAAAAGGAATGAATGCTCGAATATCCGGCAGAATAAAACAGTGGATTATAATATAAAATTCGAAAGGATTTTATACGAATTTGTATTTTTCGCAGGTATAACCTAGATTCTAGAACATATTTCGTCTAATTGACGCGGCCTTTTTTCCAATCGGTCACAGCCGATACATCAATTTTTGTAACCAATCGGCAATTACCTTTTAAGAATGCCGATTCAAATAATTTTTACTGCTGATTAAAATGCATCCAATCGATTTTTGTTTGTTTAGTTCCTTCCCCGAAACTGTAGGAGCGCTGAAACATTGCGCTCTTATGGTACCTTCCACTCTCTAATAATCTGCGGATTTCGTTTATAGGCTAGCGGAGAAAGTGCGCCTGCCCATGAGTGATTGTCTTTTAGCACCCAATGTGCGCGAATAAATTTTTTCACTGCACGATTTATTTATTTAGGGTGACGTAACGCCCTGATTTATCAGGACATGTCCTGATTTTCTTTCGCGGTCCTGATTTTCAGATTTTTTGTGCAATGTCCTGATTTTTCAATCCCGAAAACAAAAATTCGCGATTTTTATTGCGCGGATTGTTCAATTTCAAAAACATGACATGTGTGGAATTTTAATAATGTTTGAAAAGGTTTGTAAAATATCTAATGGCCTTGAAAGATTGAAAGTTCTGAAAAGTATTTTAAAAAATGAAGGTATTGTACGGATTCTACTAAATGATAAAAAAATTTGACTTCCGAAAAGTTATTTGAATAATGTATGAACTTCGTGAATGAACATACAATTTTACTATTATGTTAAAAATTCAACAGATTCGTTAAAAACCAATAAGTTAATCTTTTTGGTTAAAAATTCAAACTGTTTTGTTAAAAATTTGTCTTTTTTTGTTGAAAATTCATCTTTTTGGTCGAAAATTCAACTTTTTGGTTCGAAAATAATTTTTTTTAATGAAGATTCATCTTTATAGTAGAAAA
This sequence comes from Andricus grossulariae, assembly GCA_011634705.1. Lineage (NCBI taxonomy): Eukaryota > Metazoa > Arthropoda > Insecta > Hymenoptera > Cynipidae > Andricus > Andricus grossulariae. The sequence goes on from JAABKJ010017545.1 coordinate 1,976,914, forward strand.
TTATTTTTTTTTGTTATAAATGTAACTATTTTGTTGCAAATTCAACTTTTTTGATAGCGAAAAATTTCCTAGTGAAAAATTCATCTTGTTGGTTGTAAATTTTACTATTTTTGAGTTGAAAATTTAACTATTTTGTTCAAAATTCATTTTTTTTCTTGTTCGAAATCATTTTTATAACTGAAAATATAACTTTTCCATTTTTGATTGAAAATGTATCTTCTTTAGTCGAAAGTTCAACTATTTTCTTCCAAATTCATTTTTTTTTTCGAAAATCTGTCTTTTTTGGTCGAAAATTAATTTTTGGGGTTGAAAATTCATCTTTTTGGTCGGAAATTAAACTATTTCCTTCAAAATCCATATTTTCGTATTGAAGATTCATCTTCATAGCTGGAAACTAATTTTTTAGGTTGAAGATGTAAATATATTTTGTTGAAAATTTATCTTCTATGGCTAAAAATGCAACTGCTTAGTTGAAAACTAAACTTTTTTGATCGATGATTTTCAACTATTTTTAGTTTAAAATAAAAATCTTTTCGGTTGAAATATCAATTATTACATTTTTCGTTGAAAATTCAACTACTTAGCTGAAAGTGGAATTACTTTGTTAAAAATGAATTCTTTTTTAGATGATTTATTATTCTAATTCAAAAAACTTTTTTTTATTTTGGTTGAAAATATATTTTTCACCCAAAAATGTAACTATTCCATTTGAAATTCCACTGAAAATATAACTGTTCCATTTTTGGCACAAAAGGTAACTTTTTTGTTGAAAATTCATGAGATTTGTTGAAAATTCATTAAATTTGTGAAAAATTGACTTTTTTGATAGAAAATCAATATTTATGGTTGAAAATTCATCTTTTTGGTCTTAAATTCAACTATTTGGTTGAAAATTAATTTTTTTAATTGAAGATTCATCATTATAGTTGAAAATTCATTTCTTTAATTTAAAATTTAACTATTTTGTTGACAATTTATTGCTTCAGTGGAAAATCTAATTTCTCTGATGAAATTTCTTTTTTTGTGGTTAAAAATTAATTGTTTTAACTGTAAATGTAACTATTCCACTTTAGGTTGAAAATTTATCTTTCTTAGTTGAAAATTCGTCTTGTTTGGTTGAACAAGGAATTATTTCTTTGAAATTAGCGTTAGATGAACACTTTGTTTTTTTCTGTATAGATAAATATGTAGGATGGATATTTATGTATTTTTAATTAAATAGATAAATGAAATCATCCTTTACCAATTTAATAGTTTAGCAAATAGAACCCTAAAATTATTGTTAGATTCACATTTCGTTTTTTTTCCTGTATAGATGAATATATAAAAAAGAAAATTATGTATTTTTTAATCTATAAATAAATAAAATTATAATTCAACAATTTCATTGTTTCTTTTCGCACGGACTTTCGCATGTGGTACTACTTTTTTATATATTGAAAAAAAGTGAAAATTATTCACTATTTAATTCCTTATTTTGCATAAATCTGAGGCAGACAGACAGCCCGACTCAGGAGGTCTCAAAACGTCAAAAATTACATCAACAAATGATGTTTTCAATGGGAAAAAATTATTTTTTTAAACAAGACAAATTTTATTAAATTGAAGAAATATCTCATAGGTCGTTACCATTCAAGTATTTTTCTAAAAATGTAACTATATTGTTAAAAAGTCATCTTTTTTATAAAAAATTTAACTATTTTTATGAAAATTCGTTTCATGCTAGTTCAACTTTTTTGTTGAAAATTCTTCTTTCCTGGTAAAAATTTAATTTTTTTTTGAAAATTTATCCTTTTTGATTAAAAATCAAATTGTTTGGTTGAAATATCAACTGCTGCATTCTTCGTTGAGAATTCATCTTTTTTGTTTGAAAAGTCGATTATTTGACTTAAACTTGAACTTTGTAAAAAAAAATTATTTTATTCAGGATTCATAATTATAGTTCAAAATTCAACTACTTGCTCTTGAATGAAACTTTTATATTAAGAATTCTATTTTGTAGAAAATGTATTGCTTCAGCTTAAAAATTCAACCATTTAGTAGAAAATTAACATTTTTGGTTGAAAAATCATTTTTTGATTGAAATCTTAATTTTTCTGTCGAAAATTCATCTTTTTGGCTTTAAAATTAAGTAAATTTTTCGAAAGCCATCTATTTCGATTTGAAAGTCTAACTTAAAAACATGAATTTTCAACCAAATAGTTGAATTTTCAACTTGTGAAGGAGTCACTTAAAAAAATTGAATAGTTAAATTTTGAGATTAAAAATGAATTCGCAACCAAAAAAGAAAAATAAATTTTTTACAAGATAGTTAAATTTTCAATCAAAGATGTGAATCTTACAAATAAAATGCATTTTTAACAAAATAGTTCAAATTACAATGAAGCTGTTGGATTATCATCCAAAAAGGATACATGATTATTTAAATAGTTAATTTTTCAAAACATAAATTTTCCACAAAGTAGAATAATTTCTTACCAAAAAAATTTATTTTTCAACAAATGGTAAATGAATTTTTTACCAAATAGTTAAATTTTCAACTATAATTATGAATCTTCAACCCAAAAAAAAAGAATTTTCCACAGAGAAGTTCAACTTTCAACCGAAGTAGTTGAATTTTATTCCACCAAAAAAGATGAATTCTCAACAAAAAATTAAAAATTTAATATTTCAACCAACAATGATTTTAACTTCAATTTTTCTCACTTTTAACTTCAATAAAAAATGCAATAACAAATTTTAAACATTTTTAAGCAGTTCGATAAAGGTCCACTATTTTTATTGTTAATAATTATTTAATTAGTGCATCAGTAAACAGTTATGTTATAGGATTTAAAAAAATATTTCATACCCAAAGAACAATTTCAACTATGTCAAGTAGTAATTAGCTTTGTTTAACAAATCATTCATTATTATCATCTGATAGCAGAAAATCATTTTCAATTAATTTTTAGTACATGTCACAAAAAACGCACTTTTTAGTTTACAAATGCATTACACAAGAAATCTTTTCATAACATTATTAATAACAACAACAATAGTGGATCGTTATCTGAATGTCTAAAAAAAGTTTAAAAACTTGTTATTAACAGTTTATTACATTAAAAGTACAAATTTCAAATGTAAAAAATATAAAAATGATCCATTTTTTAATAAAGTTTGTTTAAACGATTGGTAAATGTTATCTATTCATAGCAAGAAGTCATTTGTAAATAATTGGTTGTTAGTTTCCTAAAGAAGCGAAATTTAATTTCTAGATACATAGGATGATAAAAATTTGTTTGAAAAAATTGTTGTTAACAATAAAAAATATTCATTGTCATCGAAATGTCCTCTCATTTTCAAGTAATATATGATCAAATTTGTGGAAAAAATTCATGTATAGCAATATAAATGCCAGATATGGATAATTGTTGATAAATTTTATGATTAAAATAAAAAATTATTTATTTACTTCGAATAATTTAACGACAAAAAACTGGCTCTGTTCATGAATTTTTTGGATTGCGTGCCAATGAAGTGACTAATCGCTTTTAAGCACCACGAAAATATTTTCATTCACTTATTTGTTTATCAATAATTCAATACATTTTTAACAATTTTCTGTTTTCAATAAGCTTTTCTGTGGATAGTTCCTTTATGTTTTCTAGATATTTTTAAGGAATCCGGCAATTTAGTAACAAAACGGTACACTTTAAAAGTAAAAAATTGTATTTTTTAATAAATAAACAAAATTCTTTCAACAATCGGACGATTGTCTTCTAAAAATCAATTTGCGCACAGACTTTATTTTTGCCCCAATTCGCGTAGTGTTATAAAAAATTAGTTTTTTTTTAGATACGATGTTTGGATTTGAGAAACTCAAGTCATTTGTTTTCTCAACTGATCTTGTTCCCCGACCCCGATCTTCTTTTGTTCTTCCTTTGGGTTTTTGACTGTTGCCTTACAGTATATGGAAAGGTTTTCGTTGAGAAATAGTGTTTCGGATTCGAGATTCATCATTGTTTCGAATTGAAAACGTTACTTGTGCTTTCATTCGTTTTGTCGCTTTGGGTCCTATTCTCGCGACCACTCTAAAATGTTTAGCATGTTAAAATTTTGGAGCGGTTGTTTGGTGCAATACAATTTTTCGAGCGATTTTGATATTCTCGAGATTGGATCTTGACGGCTCTAAATGAAAATGGTGTGTTAATTATAATGCGGCATTGCCGATATCAATTTTCGAGTGGGAGTGGGGGATTTACCAATGAAGTACTGAGTACAGAAGTAAGTGATACTGTTTACGTTCATCGTTGACGTTCGTAGACGCCGCAAAAGGCCATGACTGGCCCAGGGGTGGGATCTTGATGCCTTGAGTCGAACGGACCTCTCTTTCTGTCAAATGAGGTAGACACGTGTTTCGTGATGTATTTGATTTTGAGGTTAGTTAATGTTTCATATTCACAACTGTCACTTCTCAATACGTCGTATGTATATTGTTTTGAAGTTACTTTTACAATTATACATCGCTTTAGTCTACTTTTAGTATGCCATTTTCCGTTCAGAGTGGTATAGACCCACTCCATGCAAAGTTTTCAAAAATTTTAACATTGCGATCGAAATTAGTACACTGAAATCTCTCGAAAATACCATTTTCGACAAACCATTCTAGAATCAGCGATTTTAGCATACTAAAATATTAGAGTGCTCCCGAGAATAGCACTCCTGAACTTGTTCTCTTGTGGTATTCATTTGTTTTCTCATCTGAAGATGTTATTTCGATCTTTCTTTGTTTTTGTCGGCTTTCAGGTTGGTTCTCACAACCTTCTTTCTTTTGCATTAGCAGCGTATGAGATTAGAGAAGCTATTTCTGAAAGAAAGCCTTTCCCTATACTGTGAGGGATCAGTCAAAAAACAGAAGAAGGAACAAAAGAAGATCAGGGTCGGGGGGAAATCAGATAAGAAAACAAATGACTTGAGTTTCTCAAATCTAAACAAGGAAAACACAAGAAAAGAACTTAGGAAGAAGTTTAAATGATAAAACGAATGACTGAAGCTTCTCTAATATTAACTACTATTTCTGTACTGAAACCTTACCCTGTACGATGAGAAATTGTTCTCTTAGCCGCGAGAACACAAGACATTAGACGAAACGAGCAAAATTGAGAAAATTTCGCATCATGTCAAGATCGGAAAAACAATGCCCAAAAATATAACCGGAGGAGCGGAGCGAACAGAGAGAACGAAGGTCGCCTTCGCAACCTCACACGTCACTTCATGCCGTGGTGACAAAACCAAAACAGTTTCAATACCAAAACCTTGTTCAGGGAGGAACTGTCTGAGAAGCTAGAAAAAACAAGAGAATATCATAGAAACAAGTTCAGGACAGAGAAACAATGAAATATGAAACAACATTAGATGAAAATATTGGACGAATAGAATGTACTATTATTTTCAGGACAATTTTTGTCTGATTTTCGAGCATTTCCAAAGTGCTTTAAGTCTAATGCCAGCGTAAATTTGCAGACTCCTCATTATACATCAGCATACGTGCATTTAACGTGGTACGCTGAATATTTTTAATTTTTTTAACCATGAGCAGCCTCTCCGATTGATCTCAAACTCTCACATATTTTTCCACATAATTCAAGGTCCCATAATTTTTTTCGAAACATCCCTCTATTGGGACCCATAAGATATTTTTCCATATATAAATCGGTTGTATATTAATTTATAAATTATTAATCTTAATCCTATAAATGGATATATATATATATGAAATTCATCCAAAATTCATCTGAAGAAAGGAAAGATTGTTGGCGTTCCCAAGGACCCTGAGCTTGTGGATATAAGTGTTATTAGAGAGGATGGTCACAAACCAATACATCTTCTATGCATGGATGAACTGAAGCTATATGCTAGTTCAGATTAGGAACTGCACCAAGTGATTGATATCAGAAAGTAGGTTTCCAATGACATCCATATGCAGTTCAGACTAGATAAATGCAGGGTAAAGCGTTCAGCCAGAGCAGAATTGTGGAGCGCAAGGCAAGAGAACGAGTTTGAGAATGAAATCGAGGCAACGGCTGAGGGCGAGTCATATAAATACCTGGGTATTCAGGTAGCTGTGTCAGGAAACTGTGTAAGTCCCAATTTATACAGTTGTGAGACTATTTTAACAGCAAGCGAGATGTTGCGCTTTAGAAAACCATCTGTGAAGCGGATCTTGAGTACAAGCCCTTGAATTTGTTCTCAGAGTAGGTCTTGAATATTGGATCAGAAGCGATGGAGGAATGAAAAATGCAATAGAAAAAAATTCATTCACAGCGAACACCACAAAACGTTAGATCAATATGAAGTGGATAATGAAGAATCTCATACTTGTCTGGAAAAAGGGTGTCTGTTTTCTGACACGGAAGGGCAAACAACACAGAACGTTAGACCAATATGAAGTGGCTGATGAGGAATCTAATATTTGTCTCAAAAAGGGAGTCTGTTTCCAGAAACGGAAGGGTTCATGATTGCGATGAAGGAAAGCACAACAAATATTGAAATAATCATGATAAATAAAATTTGTACATTATTTTCCAATGACTTAATGAGCAATTCCAGGCCGATGTACATGAATACATATAATATACATTTAATATAAAAGTGTTGAACATAATGTAGAAAAGTTCAGATTTTGGACAAAATTCTCCATCGTTTGATTTTTTTTAAATAACCGTCTCTATAACCTAATTTTTGAGCATCAAGCGCGATTTTCACAATGAGAAGCTAATCATCAAAACCGCACGTGCTTTAAGAACCACCTGCAAAGACAAATTAAAAAAATAATTTTAGTTCCAATTCATGACTGTAATCCATAAGGGATTTAAATCACAGTTTTTGATTCAAGTTACAATATTGATGATATTTGAAAAAATGTAGTTGTAGGCAAGCTTAAACTAGGCCCAAAGAGCCACGCGCGCAATGCAGAATGAGAATGTGCTCGCGCAGCGGGCACACACTTCAGCTGCTTGTGGTACCGTATAGTCCAAACGCAAACAATCTTTCTGAGCTGTTTGAGCCATTTTCAATTGCAATAAATAATATAACGCAATTTACTTGAGTGCTTACCCGCGGATTGCGCCTTTCCGCTACGCTTCTGGTGTTTTCCGCTTCTCGGTGAGCACCCTCTCTCGCCAACGAGGGGACCCACACTCAGCCCGAAACCAGCGGCAGCGCTTCTCGGAATTTTCAAATCCGGACCAAACTTCGCATGTACACTCCTGAGAAACTCCTACATGCTATACGGTAGTCTTAGATCACCAGCGAGTGACATAAGATACATACGTGAAAATCTTAAGAAGAATTGCTCATCTCAAGAAGATCTACGAATTTTCTTAAAACCATTTTTTTAATAAGATGCATATGTTTTGTTTTAGTCGTGAAAAATGATATCAAAAATAAGTAATTCCCTTTTTCGGTCAAACCATGCTAGACAAAAAAATGTTATTAGGATAAATCGTTCGCTCACAAAAAATCTACGCATTTTTAATACCATTTTAAGATAATAAACTTTACGTTATTTTAAACACTTTTTTAAACCCCCCTCCCTCCCTCCCTTTCCGTCACAGATCATCACAATGAAGCTTGAACCCTCCATTGTGGCGTCACAAATACGAACTCCCTCCCGCTTTGAGGTCAAAATTTTCTGTTTGATTTCATTTGATAAACCCTTGAAATTAATAACAAAATATACTGACATGATATTTGAACAGGCTTCGCAATCCAAAATACTGTCAGAAAAGGGGAAATTATACATTTGCTATATTAAATTGAATTCAAAACGCTTGAAGCTTCAAGTCAAAATATATTGGATTTTTAACAAAACAGTTGAATTTTCAAATAACAATCTATAATTTTCTACAAAGAACTTTTTCACCAAAAGAGGTGAATTTTCAGTCCAGAAGGACGAATTTTCAACAAAGCTGTCTGATCGCCAAACAAAAAACATGACCTTTCCACATTTCATTTTTGTAGCATCTTTCAATACTTTTTGCATTAACTCAGGATCGTTTTCTGCTCGTTTGTAAGATTCTTTAGCAAACTTCAAATCTTCTTCTAATTTTTCAACAGTTTTACTTTCTTTATTTAAAGGGGAGGGTCACCAGTTGCGGGCACTCTCTGGTTGTGGGCACCTCTGGTCAACAGCTGACAGAAAACAAATATTGTAATAACCTGTTTGGTGACGTACTTGCATTTTGACAGATGTAAGCAGTTTTGTAGGTGTTATTAACGTGAATAGACAATTTGTGCATTAGCTGCGATCATATCGAAAAAAGTATGTAAAAATGAACGCAATCATGATTTTTCAATGTTCAAAAACTGCGATAAATCATAGTAAATAATCTCAAACACGTGAGTGTTATTGATATTCCTACAGTGCTTTCGTTGTGATTTAAGACTTTACATCAATTTATCTGCAAGTTATGAAACATCGAACATTTTTTTGATGCACCGATAATGGTCGTGAATTCCGGTTGTGGGCACATAAATGTAACTGTTTGTAGGCACATTTTTTCCATTCAAAGCATCTGTTTGACTTGAAAACTGTCAGATATCTTCATTTATGACGAAATCAAATATCTGATTAACATTTTAACGTATTTTTTTAAATCATTTTAGTTGACTTATTTTAGCCCCGACAACCCTGAAGAAGTCAACGGAATAAGCTCCAATTGATTTTGATACGCTGATTCGTGTTACTAAAGATTTTTTAGCAGAAAAAAGCCACTTAAGGCCTTTAAAATAATAAACCTTGAAATTCTTTAGAATGAGTGCATTTTTCTTCAACTATCCCCATTTTTGGCGAATTTTCGAAGGGGGCCTACAACCGGTTACGATTTTTCTGTTTGGCAAAATGGACGATTTCACAAAATTGGCCGTGAAATTTTTCTACTTGACGGAATCAATGTACTTACTTTTGCAGAAAGTTAGCTGAGGCATTTCAAGCTTTCCCATGATATCCGTATATCCGCATAATATGGACTCAAAAGAAAATTATGGGTCAAAAACAGAACTGTGCCCACCACCAGAGACTGTCCACTACTATTTAACAGGATTTTTGATCAGTTTTGCTTTTCAATTCAGCAGCTGCCAGTGAAGCCTTATCTTCTCCAATTTTTTTCCAATCTTCTAAATAAAGTTAATATGATCTGTAAGCACACTGTGCCAGATACTGCAGTTCAGGTACTATGGAAACTATGTACACCATTTTGCCATATTTTTTCAAAGCATTGGTAGCTTTGCATTCAGAGTTATTTCCGACATACTGGATTTATCTTCGGGTAAAATTTGCGAGGATTTCGAAAATCCTCTTTCTATGTCAGCACTGCCATGCGAGATAGCAAGAGCAGTTTGTACAACTCTTTTTAACACAGAGTACATTGGATGTGTTTGATCCTGGAGTGTAAATATATGGTTCCAATGAGAGTCGATTCTTTCGTCTTTGTTTAGCGTAAAGCTGACAGCTTCATCAAATTATAGACGTTTCCATTCGCAAGATAAAATATCAACATCTAAAGTATGGAGTGGCAATAAGCTTGCAATCTTTGTGATGTAAGATTCGCTTTCTGGTTTTTTGATATTCTCAGGCAAGAGACACTGAAAATAATTCAAAATTTTCAACAAGGGAATTTTTTTTTGTAAAATGTTTAATCGCGGTCACGTAAAATTGTTCAATTTTAGTCATAGAAGTTGACTGTTCTTTCTTTGGTATAAATTCAATAGTTGTTTTCCCTATTTGTCCAAAGTTTATTTCAAGCAAATCTATGAAGTTTGCGCGGTTTTCTTACAAAAAATTAATATCTTGTATATTATTGAATGGATTTGAATCTAAAACTGATTGATCAACAATACTGGATAAAAGAATGGTCAAAAGACTTTTCAACTGCACATACACTACATGTATGAGTGGTACTTTTTTTTCCATGATCAAAGTAAATTCAGTGGTAAAGATTTTCGAAGCATAGATGACAAATTGCAATGTACTTTTTAATCTTACATCTTTTCAATAACTTCTATTCTCAAAATAATTCTTCTTTTTTATCGTCGTAGGTTCGCTTTTTGTAACATACCTCAGAAAGTATTCCCTCAGCGCAGGCAATTGTTCTAGTATTCTCTCTGAAGCTGGTCGTACAGTTAACCACCCTGTGCTAGCATGTTTGATAATCTTGTGAGTGGGCAGCCCTAATTTCACTTGAATTGACTAAACATTGTTACATCGCACATCTCTGTGGTGATAATAATATATTTTAAGTATGAAATCAGACGTGCTTAATGACAACTCTTTTAAAAACCCATTGTCAACAATGTGTATATCGCAAGTACCTAATCAATTAAGGGTTTGGATTTTAATATTTTTAATTCCTCTTGAAATATACTCCTAACGGCCTTGTTAACGTTGGGTCCATTATATACCAAGGCCGAATACTTTTTTGAATAACAAACCGTTTAAATCAAGTGACTGCTTCAAAGAATCAAATAAAATTTGACCCGTTGCTTTCCCCTAAGTGTAGGTTAGCAAATGCTTGCATACCATCTTTTGTTCAGTGCGAGACCAAAATCTAATTCGGATTTCAAGCTCTTTTTTGCTTTTCACGTTGCTCGTGTCATCTAAAAGTAGGGAAGAAAGCACGTCACAATGCTGAACATCAGCAAGCATTTCTTTCTGAAAATATGGCCCTGAAGCTTCCGTAATCAGACACTGTGCTTTACCAGGCGATAAAGATAATTTCTCTGGAAAACCGTTTGGAAACATTACGTTAAAAAGTTTTTTTGAAACATGATGCGATAGAGCTACAACTAACAACAGTTTCCATGCACCAAAGAAGCTCTGCTTTTATTGCAGCTGCTTTCGGATTCTAAACAGTAATATTACTTTTCATCTGGTTACACCATGTTGAAGGCACTGCAGTAGATATTGTCGATTGGAGAGCTGTTGACTCTCAGGAAGATGTTCGAGATGGTATTTCTGTAGATGACCCGAATGGCATTGAAGATGCACCTGATCATATGTCATCGTTTCAGTTTCGATAAATTCAAGATATGTTGCTTTGTTTTGGCATGTGGCTGCAATCTATCAAATCCCTTTCAGTCTTAGAAGATATATTCTGGCAAATCAAGCAGATACAAGAATGTGGATCTGTCGGGTGTTTTTGATCCCACTTTGATAGAATAGTTCGATTAGGATCAGTCAGTGATAACCATCTGTCTTGAAATTTTTTTTTTTTTTTTGCATCCAAAAAGCAAAAACGCGTACATTCGAAGGTATTCCCACAATATGCCTAAAGTTCGTACCATGTTTGTACGTATCGTTGATGCGCGTTATTAGCATCTCACTTCCTCCAATGTTTGGCAAACGAAAGGAAGTGAGAGACATATGTTAAGGCATTATGCTATTGACTGTACGTTCTGACGTCACCCACTCATCGTTAACAACTGTCACACGTTTTGTTGGTTCACGTTTGACGTCCATTTTTAATTACTACCAATCATAACCTCTTGAATTTAGGCGCGCGATACTCAAGCATTACTTTACTTGATAAAAATCTATTTGAACAAAATGTATCTTATTGACTGAAATAAGGTACTTTAGGGACCAAATATTGAAAATAAGGGACTTTGCGGACCTCAGCGGAATATAGATGACAATAGAAACCACTCTGTCAGGCTTGATTATTGGCCAGGGAAAATGATAAATTAGCAGAAAACACGAGGAAAAAACCAGAGAATATTAAAAACGAATTTTTAGCAGCCACCTTGTTTGAATGAGTGTAATTAGTCAAAATTAAAATTTTTTGGGGACTGAATTTGTAATTTGTAATCTGGAGTTTTCCATTCATTCAGGATATTCGTCATAACAGTCGCGAGTTAGTGCCACACTTTCTTGATGAAATATAACAATCGATGTAGCTGCAACATGATTAGCAGACAAAATAATTTTTGTCTGATGGAAACGCTACATTTTTTATTTGTTTATAATATTGTTTCAACGATACAAATATTTAATTTTTATATTTTTATTCAGCTATTCATAATACTTTCCATGATACACTGTTGATAACAATGGGCCTTGATCTTAAACTGAATATTTATGTTCCCAACGTGTTTCTGCAGTAATTCTGATGGATAGCGACTTCTCTTAAGTCTTTTCTTTATAGAAAACAAAAAATATTCGGGACATGTTTAATTTCCATTTATTATTTGTTAAAAAAATAAATTTCCTAGGTTGAAATTGAAAAATCTAGCCTGAAGTCGTTCTTCAGGATTGAATCCTAAGCATTTCTAAGGTATTGGTATGGTACCTCACATGCATTGGAATTGTACAATACAAGTCCAGTAGCCAGTAATACTTCTGTTTCATCTTTGCGGCTGGATATCTCGACGAAGTCAAAACTTTTGCTAATATATATTATATATGTAAAGCGTGGGTATTCATGGAATTCAAGAAATTAATGGAATTCAAGGGATTCGTGGAATTCATGGAAATCACGGAATTAATTGAATTCTCGAAATTCATGAAATTCATGGAATTCAAGGAGTTCATGGAAATCACGGAATTAATTGAATTCTCAAAATTTATGGAATTCTAGAAATTTATGAAATTCAAGGAATTCATGAAATTCAAGAATTTCATGGAATTCGAGGAATTCATGGAATTCAGAAAAATCATGGAATTCGAGGATATCATGGAATTCATGGAATTCGGGGAACTCACGGAATTAAAGGACTTCAAGGAATTCACGGAATTCAAGGAATTCACGGAATTCAAAGAATTCACAGAATTCAAGGATTATACGGTATTCAAGTAATTTATGCAATACAATAATTTAATGCAATTCACGGAATTCAAGAAATTATTGCATTTTCAAGTTTAAAATTTTGACAAAAAATTTGGATGCAGCGACCCAGAAAAAACCACTTCAGTGAGCACAATGTCAGAAAAATGCAAATGTCGTGTACTTTTAATTTTGGTTTGGCTATTATGAAATTGGCCTTTTTCAATTTAAATTCCGATTGAACAACCCATAAGAACCCCCTACATCAGCATCTTGTTAAAAATTCTGGGTTATGTGCATTTTTTAAAATATTGGTTCAGCCATTGAAAAATTAACAATTTTGACTTCAATGTTTAATTCAGCAAATTAGCGAAACCCCTTAGTCTTTATATTGTCAAACAAGTTTGAATATTGTGCATTTTTCCTTAATTTTCGGTTCAGCCGTTTTGAAATTTGAACCAATGGTAGAAAGTTCAACTATTTGGTTGAAAAGTGACTTTTTTGTTGACAATTCATATTTCGGTTGGAAAATTGAACTGTTTCATAGAAAAATCGCCTTCTTCGCTAGAAGATTCAACAGTTTGGTGGAATTTTTTTTTCTATCTTGATTCAAACATCGGGGGTTTCGTTCCAAAATTTATCTCTTTTCGCACCAACGATAATCATCTTTTTTGGTTCAAAAGTCAACTATTTAGTAGAAAAGTAATCTGATTTGGTTGAGGAGTATGTTATCTATGAACGGAAAAGTCTCGCCACTCAAACGGCTCTCCAAGAGAAATTGCTTTGGCTGAAATGACCTGAATAAACACCTTCAATAGAGCATTTTTAAACTTCCGATGATTTGATCAATGAACTACTAATTGCAGGTGCAAATTTAGAATAAACTAATAAAGTTGCACATTTGCTGTTTACGCTTTCATTATCCTCTGATGGTGTGATGACTTCAATAGAAACCTTGTCAGAAGATAATCTAACTCTTGCTTTTTTGAAAATCAGACTTCCGAATCATGAAGTGAAGGTTCTAAGTGAAAGCAAAGACACGAGTGCAAAAGTGCTACATATTGAAAGTGAAAATGTCGAATCATCAAAGTCTCGAAAGAATCAACCAGAAGGACAATATAAAGGACGATTCTCTAAGCGTATATTTGAAAATAAATCTCCAAACTTGACATGTCACCATTGTTGAAGAAAAGGACAATTCAAGAAGGACTGCTATCATTATAAAAGAGGACTGCAACATAAAAGGAAAAAAGTGTTCAAGCTGTTCAAATGTCTCAACCATTCACATCAAATACTGCTAACACTTCCGGGTTTGACTTAATGACCGGAGATTAGCAACCTCAAAATAGAGACAAGGAATTATTCATTTTAGATTCTAGTGCATCTGATCACCTTATCAACAAGGAAGAATTATTCAGCTAATTCATTGAGCTACAGCCTCCAGTAAAAATTTTCGTAGCGAAGAACGGGACTTTTATAACAGCGACAAAGAAGGGCACCATACACGTTATGGGCAACGAGGGCGTCAATGGCGTTCTGAAGGATGTCCTTTACAGTCCAGAGGTTTCCCACCAATTACTTTTTGTTAGAAGAATGCAACAGGAAAGGATGACAATCATCTTCAATCAATAGAGTGTGGAAATAAGAAAAGGTGGTACTACTATAATCGTTGGTAACTCTCTGAATAATTTAACAGTTGTTGATTGTGAAATTATTTCAAATAATTTAAACTCTAATGCGCGAATGTTTAGTGTTGAAAGAGACAGTTATTATTTGTGGCATCAACGTTTGGGCCATATTGGAAAAAGTAAATTCATGGAGTTCAAAAATAATGAGATGATCAGTGATGTAGTTCAAATTGAAAAAGTCACATCTGATGTGTTTATTCCGATGTTTGTGATCCAATCACTCCTACAACAAATGAAGATAAAAATTATTTTGTATTGCTGTTTGACGAGTTTACTCATTATTGTGTTCCTTATCTTATTACATATAAATCGGATGTATTTTCAGTTTTTAAAGATTTAATTGCGAAAAGTGAAGCGCATTTCAATTCAAAAGTTGTTCATTTGTATTGTGATGATGTAAGAGAATATTTATCGAATGAGATGCAAGAGAACCGTATGCAGAAAAGGTATAAGCTATCATTAGACATTTCCACGAACCTGTCAATTAAATGTTGTCTCAGAGCGAATGGTGAGAACGATTACTGCAAAAGCTTGTTCTATGATTTCTGGTACAAGCCTAGAAAAATATTTCTAAGCTGAGGTGGTTCTTACTGCTACTAATTTGATTAATGTAATACCAACTGAAGCTTTGTCAGTAAATAAAACACCATATGAATTGTGACATAATAAAAAACCTAAATTGAATTACTTGAAGGTTATTGGTTTTACTGCTTTCGTTTATAATAAAACTAGAAAAAATAAATTTCGACGCCTCCATTCAATATGAGTCTATGTGCTGACAACGCCCTGTATGAGACTATTCCCTATGCTTATACACAGCATATTTGATATAATAGTGTTGAACATAGTGTAGAAAAGTTCAGATTTTGGACAAAATCGAGTGCGAAGCACGAGATATGTGATGAGAATGTGTTCGTTAAAGCCAGAGGAGCTTTAACAAAAGAGAACTCACAATCACCAAATTACAGTTGTCGATGATTTGACCTTTAATTTTAAAAGGTCTGGGCGCAAATGTGGCGGGAATGCAAAGACCGAGCGCGTAGCGCGAGGTAAACACATCATCGAGCGCGCAGCGCGAGATAAATATATTATCGAGCGCGAAGCGCGAGTACCAACAGTCGCGCGCCTCAGGCGCGCTCAAACTTGCGAGCGAAGCGCGCGATGAGATTGTGCCCGCGGGGCGGGCAGATTTTTTTTTTATTTCCAATGATCCGTTGAGGAGTTATCCTGTGCACTACAAAGCATCTTTTTCCAAAGGTGCACTGAGAGACTTTTTGTCAGAATAAATGATAAAAATGAATGAGAATTTAGTATAATATCGTTCCGAAATAGGGAAAATAGGGTTTCCGTATCAAAAATTCGTTATTATTACATTCAATATTTATTCACTACATACATAATCGCACGCGTAATCGCTATGAAAAATCGGAATCGCTGCGGCGAGATTCGAACCTAACTTACCTAAAGTACTAACGCATTTTATCCCTGACAACTAAACCCCATGGCTAACTTACATTATGGAATATTTGGCAAAAACCTCGGCAAAGCCGCGTCGCTTGACAACTCCGAGCAGTGTGCCAAATATCTGGGCCCTGTTTCATGAGTGATTTATTGCTTCAGACATTTTGTTAATAGATAGGTTAAACATTTCATCACTTTCAATGATTAAATTGATTTTTTATAAAATACATTTTTTCTAAGGAACTGATAATATTCTTCTCATTGAATTAACTCTTATTACCTAAGTGTATAAATTTCGTGAGAAGGAATTCCTAATGTTTCAAATCCAATAAAAAATGAATGCATTGAAAATAGAAAGAGTTAACTTTAGGGTTACCATCCGTCCTGGTTTTTTGGGACATGTCCTCTTTTTTCGAGGTCTGTCCTGAAGTCCTGGTTTTTTTCTTGGAAATAAGCAAAATTTCTTGTTTTTTTTACGAAACCAAGATTTTTGACAGCAAAGCTAAATATTACCGATTAAGTACTTTGTACAGCTGTACAGTACTTCGGTGTACATGTACTTATTTATAAATACAATAATTTATAAGTTCAATAATAAAAAATTATATAACATATGACAAAACGTGGAATTGGACCGAATTTGATTTGGACTGACCGCGGCCGGTATTCCAAGCGTTCTATGTTCGGCTTTGCACAATCGGACTCGATCGGAAAATGGCGGAAACACTCGAGGAGCATTCTGAAACGAAACTACAGTAAACTTCCGTATATTTTAAAGACCGCTTATATTAAGGTTCACTTAATTTAAACACGCACTTATTTTAAATTGCGCAGTTTCGTCATCCCCACCATGGTTCCTGTACAGTGTACACTGTACACTCTACTTCGCGTCAGTGGATGACCCGTAAAAAAAAGATAGGGTTACCAGAAGTCCGTATTTATACGGACATATCCGTATATTCGAGCCTTGTCCATATCGTCCGTATTTTTTTCGAAATGTCCGTATTCTTCATGAAATAATTGAAAAAAAAATAAGTTAAGAAATTAAAAAAATTACGTTAAGGCCATGTGACGAGTGGGTCACGTGACCTGCTTCCTACCTTATCGACACTTTCTTTTATTTGTAAACTTATTTTCACACGAATAGCCACACCGAGTTGAAAATTTTGGATAATAAATAAGAAGCACTAAGATACGCGGCTCTGGTCCTAAATTTGTATAATTATGGAAAAAAAGCAAAAAAAAACTTATTTACATAAAAAACATATTTTCATAATTATAAAAATTTAGGACCAAGGCCGCGTTTCTTCGTGCTTCTTATTTATTATCCCAAATTTTGAACTTGATGTGGCTATTCGTGTGAAAATAAGTTTAAAAATAAAAAAAAAATCTGTAGTATAGGAAGCCGGTCACGTGGCCCACTCGTCACATGGCCTTAAGTGACGAGTTTTGATCCGAGAGAGAGAAAATATAGATAAAACTAGCGAAATATAAGTTTGTGTTGTGACCATCAGGCGGCGCTGAAATTACTATGATTCATAGTTTAAGTCACAGAGTAAGTATAATATAGTTATAGGTATACCTTTTTATGATTTTTTCCTACTCATGATTATGACATTTATGTCTAGTTGTAATCGCTCGGTATGTGTGGATGCGGTATAAGTATATACCGGGTGTTTCTTTTAACTTGAGACATCGAAATATTTAAAAAAATACGCATCCTATGAATTGTCAATAATTATAAATTTGTTTGGTTCATTTTTGTATTATTTGTACCTTTTTAATTTTAGCCATGCTGAGTAGAAACTCGATTCCGCAAAAGTTGCATTGGCTCCGACAAAGTCAGAAACTATTTCGAAAACTGACTTTCATAGAGATATTGAAAATCGCTTAATTTTTATTCACCATTCCTGGTCATAATGCGAATTGTAAGCGTATTTTTTCACTTATGGGTTCTCAGTAGTCTAAAGAACAAAATGTATTGGAAGTCTTCCAAAAAATACCATTAAAAATGAAAATGTTTTTTTTCTATGAGATAGATTGTATTGTTTATAAAATAGAACAAAATGATTATGAATGTGTGTATATTATTATTAAAGTCAAGTATCAATAATCGAGGAAATAATCGTAATCGAGAAAATACGTAATCCTACTATATATATAATGGTAGGCTTCACGTTAGGTTAGGTTAACAATTTACAGGAGTCCGTATTTTCGAACAAGGTGATCTGGTAACCCTAAAAAAAGAGGCCCGAAAAGCGCCCTCGTTGGTTTAAATTGAGTATCTTTTCACGACGTCATTGGTACTCTCACCTCAAATTTGGTATAGTTGATTGTATTTCGCAAAACACTTAAAACACTTGAAAAATATTACTATCGAGATCTTTATAACGTACCTTTACGTTTCGGAGATTTTCTCCAAAAAGTCGTATACAGTTGCAGTACCACGTACTAACCTCCCTAACGGCTGACATTTCCACCTATTGACGTCATGCCACAAAACTCACTATTCCGCGAAATATTTTCGTCGTTTTTTGATTCTATAATATTTATTTTTAGTCAGCAAATTGTCGTATGTCAACGAAAACACTAACGCCAAAAACGACTAACGGACCGCGACTTTTTCCACTCGCCTGAACCGTTTCCATAATATTGCGCAATATATGTACTCGGCAGAGTACTGATGCACTCGGCCCTTCCGAGGCGAGCGTTGCAACCGTCTTTCGCCCTACGCGCTGAGAAACTGCGTGGGCCAGCAGATCTAGGAATGTTGGGTGTATTTATTTGTGTTATTATTGATAGTATTTATTATTGATTTCAAATCACCCGCGCTTTTCAGCTGAAAAAGTAGTGACCGGCTGCGCATCGATACAAGAACGGGGCAGCCAATGAGCTTCGTCGATAAAAATAAACTGCCCACTCGCATTAAGGGTGGGCCCCCCTCCAGCTTTAAAATAATTGGTCGGGTACTTTTCAAGAACCTTAAAATAAAAGGAAGTTTACTGTATTTTATAAAGTGCTTTTATAAAGTGGAGGGAAGATAAGTTCGGGATTGTTTCTTGAAATGCAAATGAATCGGACCTCAAGTCATCTGAGGGTGTTTACTGTAGTGTTGGATTCTTTCTCGTTTTCTATTTCTGTTTCAAAATTTGATATTTTCTCGTGTATAATTTCCTTTAATCTTTCTCTTCCAAAGTGAAGAAATCTTGTGTGTCTTTTGAAAATGTATTCCTATTACATTTGGTTTGTCCTCTGCGATTGGATATTATTAATTCATCCGTTTCATCTCTAAGTACGCTATCTACATTCACATTTGCTTCCTGTTTTATGAGAGTTTTTACTGTCAAGAGTTTATTTTGCAGCAAATTTCATTGTCTGTTGTTCTTTGTTTTGAATCGTCTGAAAATGTTGTTAATTTTGATGACCAAAAGGTTTTTTCGACTGTGGATTTTCAGAATTAAAGGCGTTTGATAACATTGCATAGAATTTTTATTTGTGATTTTAGGTACCGTATTATTTATAGCAATCGTTATTGCCGTGTTTATATTTCTCAAATAAATTTCAATTTTTCCGTTTGATAAATTTCTATTATTTGGAATATCCGAGATATATTCCGTTTCTAGACATTTTGTAAATTTTTCCCAATTCAATTTTTTATAGTTAAGTTTGTGTACATTATCCATTTCTACTAATAAAGAATCCGTATCAATTTTATAGCAAATTCGCATTCGGATGGCAATATGATCGCTGTCATAATCTACAGTTTCAACTTTGTCTGTATTATCCAATATTGCAACCTGCAATCTGTCATCAGCTACGCATAGATCCAAATACGAATCTCCTCTAGGGAAAGAAGAGAGGCTCGAGCTATATAATCTTAGTTTGTATGCGACTCTATAGTCGTTTATTCATTTTCTTAAAAAGGTACCTCTCGGATTATTTAGTGAGTTTAGCCAGCTAGTATGTTTAGCCTTTTGGTTACTTGCAAGTATAAAGTAGTTACTCGGGTCATCCAGCTTCAGGACTTCAAACAATTGTTTTATTTCTTCGTTAAATCTTCATCTTTCTACGTATGCTGCATACGCTGCAATAATATAGAGTTGTTGCTTATTTTAAAGTTTAATGCTGATAACTACCGTTTCTAAATTTTGAAATTCCTCGACCTCCAATATTATTACATGATTGAATTTTAGTTCTTTTTAAATTAATAATGCTACTCCGCCTCCCTGTATTGCATTTGGCCTATCTCTACGAATAATGTTATAATCCTTCAATTCAATTTTATGTTTTAGGTTCAATTTTATTTCGCATAAAGCTGCTATGTCAGGGTCATTCTTTTTAGGAAATTTAAAAGAATGCCCCGCCTTTGATTTGGTATAATTGAGTTTACGTTAATAGAGACCATTTTTAGCTTTTTAATTTTTATATTTTGTACATTCCAATCATTATTATGCCCCAATGTAAATGCCTAGAAAGTCTTTCATCATTTGGAATAATTTTGTTATGTTCTCAATGTTTTTGTTTATTAATTCTGATATTTGAGTCAAGGTCTATCTTTTGAGGTGTAGATTGTGCATTCTATTTTGTTACTTTGTTTTTCATGCTGGTATTGTATTGTGTTTTTGTTGAACGTGGAGTTTGGTTGTTTGTTATTTCCTGCAACATTGGATAAATACAAGCTCCTTTGGACATAATTATTTACCATACGCTCTTTGACACAGAAAAAACAAACACCTAATTTAAGTCGAAAATTGGAATTATTTTAAGGTGTAACAAAAAGAGGCATATGAAACTTGAAATTAAAAACTTGTTTCAATCATTAAAGTAAGCAAACAAAAAGGCTGAAATTCAGGCAGTAAATACCTAAAATGAAGACAGTAAAGTCCTGAAATTCAGGTAGTTAAGACCTGCAATTAAGACAATATTTATACTGAAAAGGTAGTGTAAGGTTGAGATGACATTGAATTAGGACACTCCTTGCTGAAAGTAAGTCGCATATTTATACTGAAATTATGCATCTCCTCACCTCTCCACCCCCTTTCCATTAACACGCGAGCCCTAACCTGAAATCACGTAAATTATAAACATAATCTTTATAAAATCCTTTTGTCGGAAGTCTCTAAAATTCTCGAACACAACCGGAATTGTATGTGTATCTTAAATTGTATTCAGTTAAAAAGTCACTCGTTAACTGTCTATTTACTGTTTCTCGAAGTCAAGACTGCATTTTCTGCTCATATATTTCGTGTAAAGTTAGATTTCCAAGGAACGCACATTGTTCTTTGTTCAGATTGTCATCGAAAAGTATGATTGTATAGTGTTGTTCACATGAATGAAAAAGTGAGTCCTCGAGATTCTCGGTGCAGACAAAGTGTTCTACTTGTGAATTTATAGGAAATCCAAAAGGATTTTAAAAAGATTATGTTTATAATTTATGTGATTTCAGGTTAGGGCTCACGTGTTAATGGAAAGGGGGTGGAGAGGTGAGGAGATGCATAATTTCAGTATAAATATGCGACTTACTTTCACCAAGGAGTGTCATAATTCAATGTCATCTCAACCTTACACTACCTTTTCAGTATAAATATCGTCTCAATTGCAGGTCTTAACTACCTGAATTCCAGGCCTTTACGGTCTTAATTTTAGGTATTTACTGCCTGAATTTCAGCCTTTTTGTTTGCTTACTTTAATGATTGAATCGAGTTCTTAATTTCAAGTTTCATATGCCTCTTTTTGTTACACCTTAAAATAATTCCAATTTTCGACTTAAATTAAGTGTTTGTTTTTTCTGTGTTTCACGTTTTCAGTGTACAAGTTTTGCTTATTATTGTTTTTACGCTCGACATGAAATTTTTTCTCTACTAGTGATTTTTTAATTAAGCTTACCGTTGCCCGCTGGTTTAGTCCATATATGATGATGGGAGGTGGCTGCTAAAGTCGGCGTCAAAAGTACGCGACCCTCACTTTGAACGCTTGCAACTCGTTCAAAAAAAATCGTAGACAATTTTGGCCAGGTAAACGTGAAAGCTTAAGGTCTCTCGAATTAAAAGATATGTATATTGTTGTACTAAACAATTTTTTACGATAGCGCTGATGTAAAACTTGCCAAAAACAAGGTTTTTGAGGCACTTTTTTTAAGCCTCGACTTTAGAGGCTTCCCAAAACGAGCTGGACGTCTTAAGAAATTCGAAAAAAATTCACAGAAGATCCTGAAGGTGTCCAGAATGCAATGCAGTTTTTCAAATTTCGAAATATGAATTTGCTTAATAATTAAAGACTGTTTTCAACAAACGTATCATCTTGAGAAGAAATAATGATAGGAAGTTGGTATTCCTGTCTTGGAATCTCCATTATTTGCTGTTAAACCATGTTTTCATTTTGTTAAAATTCTTCTATCGTTTTCTTTGGTGTTTGCGATAGTGTTTCGGTTTTTTGAGTTGCTTTTTATTTCCCGTTGTTTCCGTTCCTTCGGCTCGTCTGCCGTATGATTTGTGAGTGTTAACCTGCCTCTGAGTTTTTAGTGGATTTTCAATTCCTTTGTTTTTCGCTATCCTTGTCGTTGGCATCTTTACGTCTTTTTTCCTGAAATCTCTCATGGATCCTCTAGGTAAAAATGCCCGGTGTTCGGCATTTATCAGATATGTGGGGGGATTGCCCCCTTTTTTGGTATCGAACTTCGTATAGTTGATTTCACTTTTTGGATTCGCACTGCTGGATATATTCACTTCATTTTGTGGTGCGAAACTTGGCCGTTGTCAAGTTATAAAATTAGGTGTATTTATTTAAAGAAAAAGAATTTGCCCAGAAAGGGATGAAAGGGGTCCTTCAAGTATTACGCGATTATTTTTTAGACCATCTTGACCGCCCCCGCCATCCTTCTCACGGTATAAGCATCCATAAGAATTTTTTGAACTCTTCTCATCAATAAACAATGTTATGTAAGATCCTCCCCCCTCCTCACCAACCGGACACAGACAAAACATTCAAACTAAAAAAAAAAGATTGTATGGTGTTGACGGTTGTACTAAATTGATGGCTAGTTTCGCATTTTCCCGCATTTTTGTACCTCTAACCCCCCCCCCTCCCAAGTGCGTTACGTATTGCTGCAGCAGACCCCCTAGGTAAAGTCACGAGGGTTCCACCCTCCCCCGAAAAATGCTTACCTAATACTTGGACGACCCCTTACAGTTTACTGGTGCGATGTGCTAGAAAAGCACTCGAATGGCATTTTTTTTTAATTTAAGGACATCACTATGAATATAAATATTGAAGTACAATTTTCCCCCTGAAAATCCCTTTTTCCAAATTTGAATACATTTAAATAGAAAATTATTTGTTTGTTTCAAGTGCAATCATGGAGCTTTTTGTTTAAAAACATATTTTATTACTGTAATCATTTTTTAATATAGCCTCAAAATCAACTTTTTAGCCATAAAGTATTCTACCATAACATCACACTAAGTCGATAATGTCAAATATAGTAGGACGTCATGTGGGCAATGTGGGAGAATAGCATTGTTTATTTGAAGTTTTGGTGAATTATCGTTTTCACTGCATGAGTGGTGAAAAAATTAGGTGATACTTTCGCTTTTGAATTTCATATGACATTTTTAACAATTGAATAGTATTTTTAAAATTTTTTCTATTTACGATTTCGCCCCTGCTAAAAATACATATGTATATAGGTGCCTATATATAAGATCCTACATACGTTTCTTCAAATATAATTCTAGGTAGGAAACTTTATGCATTTCCATAAAAGTATAGGTTCCTACTTCCTAAGTTAGAACCTATATAGGTACCTACATATACAAACAGAAATGGAACACCTGACGGGAAACCTATTATACATTAAAAAAATAAAATTGCTGCTCAATAAATAAACGACTATATCTATACTACTATAGGTAATCCATTAGTCAATAAAAAATACGGGGCAGCTATGTATCTGCTATACTCCCGGTTCTTTAAAGTCACATAGTAGTAGCCAGGATTTCCTGAATGGAGGGGTTTGAATGACTGAACAGAAAGTACGTTACTACTTACAGGGAAAAATTAGGATAATTTAAGACATAAAATTTATAAATGTCATATTTATCATCCTTGAGGGAAAAGTTGCTTGAAAAACCATGAAAATTCTACATTCTTACGCACATCCATTTAACTTTCCTAACATATTTTCAATTATCTATTAATTAAGACCATGACTGAAAAAAAATGGTTTAGCTGTCCCAGCTAGACGTTTAGCTGGATTTCGTCTTCTAAGAAAATATAGCTGTATTACCTACATTTCTAGCTGTGTTAAATAAATATCTAGATGTTTTAGCTATTTTTACCATCTAGAAATTATCTAGCTAATTTATCTAGATAATTTCTAGATGGCAAAATTTAGCTAAAACAGCTAGATATTTAGGTAACACAGCTAGAAATTTAGGCACCACAGCTATATTTTCTTAGAAGACGAAATCCAGCTAAACGTCTAGCTGGAGCAGCTAAACCATTTTTTTCAGTGTATTAGGGCCATTCGGTTCTATATAAGGGGCCAGCCATATCCCACGTAGACAGTTATTGGCGGAGGGGGGGGGGGTCAAAGTCCGCGATTGTTCACGAGGAGTGCCGGGAGTTCTAACCAAAATCTACATGGATGCATCTTCTCCTGCACCTGCCGATTTCTTTGAAGGGTAAATGGTAGTCTATGACGTAATCAAAATTTGACCTTGCAATCTTAATTTTGTCCGCCTTCTTACTTTTAAACTAAATAAGTTAGCGTGTCGAAATTTTGGGAGACGGAAGAAAATATATAAGCTGACATCGGTTGGGTCCCTTGATTCTGTTAAGCTAATCGTCCTGATCATCGGCGCTCTTGGAGGTGCCAAGGTTTCACTGGTTAATAGCCTGAAAAGCGCATCCCTGCTGATAGAATACTGTATATTTACCGACACATCCATCGATGAGCAGGTTCTCCCGACATCCTGTTACGCCTTTCTTTCAGCCGCGTTGTTCGTACATCTCTCGCTACACACGTCCAATTGTCCAAACAATCCTATCATTTAGGATAGCTGTGAAGATCTTATACAGTGCGTTCGGATAAGTTATTGGCCTCTAATTCTTAGGGTCAGCTAAGTTGCCCGTCTTCGGCAGGAGCACTGTGCGCCCTTCCACCAACCACTCCGGAATATGCTCTTCCGACATAAGATATGAGGTGAAAATGCAGGCCAGATGCTGGTGGGTTGAAGGAAACTTCTTCCATTACAAGGTCTTGATACCTTCTGGTCCCGGAGCGGAATAGTTCTTCATGCCTCCTAATACATATTCACCTCCTCGGTAGTGATGGGTGGTTATTCCTCCTTGGGTGTTATGAGGGCACTGCACAGCTCCTTGAAGCTATTTATATTCTTTGAGTTTTCTTTCAGTGGATGCTGGAATTCGTAAACTTCTCTCCAAAAAGCCTCGACCTCCTCTGGTTTGGGCGGGTGGACGACTGTAACTAGAGAGACATGGAGTAGTCGTGATTGTTCAGACAATAACTGTTGATTTTCTCTGACCCACTTCACTCCCCGCTCTAGAATTCTCCTACTGTTAGATAGTACTCGTATTCTATCAACAATATGCTGCCTGATGGTCAGTAGCTTTGACTTGTTGAGCGTGTGATGACAGATCCGCACTTCGCGCGCGAGCTGTCGAACCTTGGCAGTGAAAGTCCTGCCAGATGTTATGTAGTAGATGCCACACTGAATGCGGGACGCGTACTGCCTTACCCAACCTATCTTTGTGCTGAGTTGATGCATTCGTCTTTTGCTCTTATGATCAACTGTTTTTTGTTTTACGGTTTGCATTTGCCAAAGCTCTCGCTGCATTATACACACTATAATTGAATGTCCAGAGGTCGGATTCTTTGGAAAAATCTCCACGACGCTCGTCATCCAGTTCAGCCAGATCTTTGGGCTTGACAGAAACCTGAATGTTGTTGTTTCTCCGGGTTCTGAAACATCGCTCTTTTTCTGTTGGATGCCTGCTCGGGGTTGGTCTTAGGGTCGCCTCTCTGTTTCGCGCACCACAGAGTATGCAGTCACGCCATGTAACTTTTTCGTTCAGGGGCTGTACTGGTATCATAGCACTGCAGCAGGTCGTCCCTGAGTCGATAAGTCCACTTAAAAGTAATGAGATTCTGCCGGTTCATCACATTGACTCCGTCTTGATTGGCTCCCCCAACTCCAGGATAGTCGGCATTGTTGGCCGACCCATTGTCGGGAGCTCTGCGCGTTCGATTGTTTTGAGCCGCACTCACCACAATTATGTTGGGTGTTATCATTATTGTTTCCACGAGCAGCTAGGGAAAAGGGTTCGTCCATCCTTGTAGAACCCAGCATGCAAGGATAAGGCTTCATACTCTGGGAGGTCGCCCGGTATCCCAGAGTACAGGGACCCTCTATCCGCAACCCGAGGACGCGTTCGGTGGCTTTGTCATAGGCCCTTCAGTTCGACTCCAGAGGAATCGAAACCGAAACCGAATATATAGGTGTGTGTCTGTGTGTGTGTGAAATGTTGTCATAAGGACGACCGCGGGATTTCACCGGGAGCGGGTGCTACTCTACACCGTGAGATAGGTTGTTACAATCTGCGATGGACTCAAATTGACGAACTGGGAAACATTTCGTGCACCCTAAGGACACGGAGCGACCCAAGGACGATCGCGTTCCGCATCTTCCCCGTAAGTGTCTTAGCATTTCGTTGACACGCAGGGATGCTTTTCAGGCTATTAACCAGTGAAAGTTTGGTACCTTCAGGAGCACTGATGATCAGAACGACTAGCTTAACAGAACATTCTGCGTATAACCGTCGCAACTCTGTTATAAGGTCTTTATGCCTCTCTTTCTTTTCATTCTCCTTCGCTGTGATTTTCTTGTCAGTTGGTGCCGAAAATTCGATAACGAACGCGTTACTTTTCTCGAAGTCGAGGAGAACTATGTCAGGCCTCGAGTGCGCGACAGAAACAATTGTCGAGAATACGAAGTTCCGGTATATGAGGCACTTAGTGCCGCATTGTACCTTTGAATGTTCGTCGTTCCCCCATGAGTTAGACAACTAGATAGTATTTGTCCTAGGTGTTCGGGGTGTGCATGACACGTTATGCAGCTAACATGGGGAATGTATTTGCTCATAATGTGTCAGCTCATGCGACAT
The DNA here is from genome assembly GCA_011634705.1 of Andricus grossulariae. Taxonomy (NCBI): domain Eukaryota; kingdom Metazoa; phylum Arthropoda; class Insecta; order Hymenoptera; family Cynipidae; genus Andricus; species Andricus grossulariae. Next base: position 2,004,050 of record JAABKJ010017545.1, read on the forward strand.
GACTGATCATTCACATTCCTGTGGAAGATGCCGTGCATCCTCTTGTCGTGGAGCTGTGCAGGGAAATTTTTCTTCTGTGCTTTCTGGATTAGGGCCTTCAGGAGTGAGGACTCGAGAGGGATAATGATTGATGCATTTTGCTCATCCCTGATATTGGCCTCTTCCTCTGCTTTGTACAAAAACGTTCATTTGCCCACTTCTTCGTGTTTCCTGGCCATTTCAAGAAAAAGATATTCCGCGACCACCTTGACGGCGTGAGATGTAAAGTCGCGGAACAGACTACTTAAGGTGCATGCTTTTGTTCATGTCCATAACTTTTCGTGACCCGTATCGAGGGATGTGAGTTCGTCCTTCGGCTATGGAACTACTCCAAATGAATAGAGTACTACTGGGATGGCAAGCATATTCTTTGCAGATACTTTGTTCCTCGCCGACAGTTCGAACGACCTAATCTGTCGGATAAGACGATTGTATTTACGTCGGAGAGCATTCTCAATCGATGTTGCGTCCTGGATGCGGCTTTGTGGCACGCCCGGGTATGTATAGGTCTCACAAGCGCCAAGGTGTCCTATAGCACTTCTGTTGACGAGATCATGGTCTTCGGGGATGCCATCAAATTTTCCTCGCTTCAAATTAACCTTAGATTCATATTACCCAGGCTTTGTAATTAAGGCCAGACCTAGCTCAGGTAATGAATGTATACTATTCCAACGACAATTTGTTTAAATTTAAATTTCCAATTTAATCTAAATTAGTTTCAAATTGGTACGCTCAGAAAAAAAATACTCCATCTTACAAAGATTAGGTTAAAACAAAAGAAAAATTTAGTTGGGTCAACCTAATATTTTGTTTTCTATATAATAACCATATTCTATTATTAAACAACAAAAATTCTGTTCATTTAACCAAATCGTTTTTCAAGTGTATGTAATTAAGCTCGAAGCTATCATAAAAGCTACCAACAGCCAACAGGACTTTTCCAGACGTTTTCCGCCCATTATGTCGAGATGTGACGCAACAACCCTTACCTTCACTAACGCAAATGCAAGGAGCAAATTAGGAGAAGAGTAGGGCTTTCGGATTGACGGGTGTCTATTGAATTCATACCCAAAGGCGTCGCCAAACTCAAACTTTATTGATTTTTCATGTTTTCAATAGTCTTTTTCTCCTATAAATTAAACAGCCCCACAAAAAAAGTATTCTGTGCATCAGACTAGACCACCATACCTTTACGTTTTTGGTGGCACTGAAACTGAGTCTGGGATATGTTTGATCTCATCAGGTCAGGATCAAGGTCATTCCAAGGTCAAAGTGAAAAAAAGAAGTTTACGCGAAGAAACCACGATTTTTAGATGTTTCTGGGGTCGCTGAATCCGAATCCGGGATGTGTTTGATCCCATCAGGCCAGGATCACGGTCATTCCAAGGTCAAATTCGGAAAAATACGTCTAAGCGTAGAAACCACGATTCTTATACGTTTTTGGGATCGCTGAGTCTGAAATCGGGGTCTGTGTGAACCCTCTAAGACAGGAATTTACGGCTTTGGTTTTATGTGAGTGTATTACATTATAACTTGCTTGTGGTTTATGCTTAGTGCCGAGGTTCGTATTCTGATGCATTTCTGAGTGGGTTTAGTCAGAAAATAGTAAATTTTGTGTTTCTTAGTTTGACTATTGTGGACATTGGCACTCTAAGATGGTGGCCTGTTTAGTTGTAACGAGTGGATCACGAGAGGGGTCGCTGACTCACTTGCTTGTGGGAAGTGTGGTGCTTTGGCGCACCTGAATTGGCTGACCCTGCCGGGCAAAGATCTCTCGCGAACTAAAAAAATAGGACAAGGTTTGGTATTGTTCTAGCTGCTCAGTGACCACCGTAGCGGAAAATTCTTTGAATACTCGGCATTTTTGAAAACCGTCTAACACTTCCTCAACAGCTGATGACATTGGAAGTACCTAAGGAACCGCATCAAATGTGGCTGACCTTAACAAAATTCTTGCGTCGTCAAAGAATTTGCAGGATAGACAATCGATGCTGGAATCTCAAGTAGAATGCACTGGTTCTCGCCCTTCGCTTCCACCTATCGTAATAGCCACTTTCAACTCGCAAGCTACTTGCTAGAACTTACTTAAACTAGGTAAAAGAAAGATTGATCTTTCGACTAAACTTATTGGTTGGAGTGAAGATCGAGCATTGGTACATCAGAGAGTCTCCAAGTCCAACCGGCAGATCTACAGCGTTTTGTTGGAACTAAGAAGAAAACATAAAATAAAATACCTGTGGATTGCGGGGGGCAAGGTTTTTTGCCGTAAATCTGATGATGCGCTGAGAATTTTTCTTGTCCAGGTTCGGGATTTGGATGCTCTACGATAATTTCGACGTAAGAAGAAAATATTCCCAATTGACATCGTAGGGAATATGGTTTGCAGTAATTATATCTTACATACTAATTGTTATTTACTTTATATATTTTATTACTTTACATATTCTATATTGTTTTGATGCTGTCATTAGAAAATTGGCAATTATTATAGATTTTATCTATTTTATTTCGAAAGGGCTTTACTTGCGAGCGTTAGATTACTTTATTTTTCTCTTGATTCTCTTTTTATGATTACTTAGTATATTAATTCACTTTGCTGATAAGATTACGACGCTCTGGTCAGAAAAAATGTTGACTTCTGATCTGTTATTCTTGCTTAGGTATACTCCTTGTGTACACATTTTGGTACTTTTTTTCTATATTTTATCATATTTGTTACAACCCATTTCACACCTACATTCTAAACATTATTATTTCTAACAAGTAGTTTGTCTACGGAACTGGAAGGTTTTTACGTTAATCATTGCAAGGCTCTTTTTTGTAAGTTGCCCTATATATGGTATTGTCTCCTTCTTGTAACACTTGATGGCCTTTCTTAATATATATCATGTCAATGCAATTGCTGATTATTTTGGTCAGAGTTCTTTCATATTATAGCTGTATCTGAAACTTGGCTTAAGCCTCAATTTGATTCGTCAAATATTAACGTTAATAATTACTCACTTTTCAGAAAATGTAGGGAGTCTCGTACAGGTGGTGGGCTCTGCGTATATGTTCATAATGATTCAAAGGGTAAGATCTTACATATTAGTACTGAAACCACTGTACGGGCTACTGATTTTTTATTTATTGACGTCTATTAATCTCGTGAACGTCTACTTTTTGGGGTTGTATACAGGGTGTCCTAAAGTCAGGTGTCCGGACTTATATAACTGTATAAAAATAAAAATAAATTAATCGAAAATTCCTTTTCCAAAAATCAGTTGATGTTTTAGTTTTTGAGTTATAAAATATTTAAGCTGGACTAATCAGGAGCGTGGTATAAACAGTCTTGCGTGCGTGAGCGGAAGTCCAAAGTAGTGTAGTGAGCGCTGTTCTCCCGTCGCTAACCTCACCTCGGCGCTCTCTTCAATAACACTGCGTTGAACTCTCGCTCACGTACGCACGTCTCATCATACCGCGCTCCTGATTGGTCCAGCCTAAATATTTTGTAACTCAAAAACTAAAATTTCAACTGATTTTTGGAAAAGGAATTTTCGATTTATTATTTTTATTTTTATACAGCTATATAAGTCCGGACACTTGAATCTGGGACACTCTGTATATAAAATAAGGCTAATTTCACTGTTGTCATTGAAGTCTCAATATAAGCACTATGATATTTAAATTCTTGTTTTTACGGACCTTCTAGATCACTTTAGTAATTATCAAAATTTGCGGGACTCTTTCCTTCACATGCAGAGTGCTCCCTGAAAATTACGTAAATATTGCGATAAAAAATTTTCTCATGTTTGTCTTGCAAGCTTCGCCCAAACTTACGATGCAAGTTTTCCTCAAGTTTGCTTCGTAAGCTTCCCTCAAACTTACGATTCTAGTTTCCTTCAAATTTGACTCGCAAGCTTACTTAAACTTACGATGCTAGTTTCCCTCAAGTTTGCCAAAAAGCTTCCCGCTAACTTACGGCGGACATTGTCCTACTTGCGGAAAACTTGCCTACATCTTGCGGTGTAAGCTTTTTAACCTTGCACTGCAAATTTTAGGCAAGTTTGCTGAAAACTATTGTACTATCTGGGGTGTTTGTATCTTGGAGAACAGTATTTTTGGTTACATTTTATGAAAAACGATTAACCGCATTTTTTTACAAAAAGAAGACAAAATACGAAAAAAGTCTAAAGTTTAAAGTTGTTCTTCTCAGAAATTTCTAAAAAAAGTCTCTTGATACTCTTTTTTTCTCAAGCGCAATATGGTCATAAAGGTTGAAAAATTGGGTTTTCTCAATTATTATTTGTGGTTTTGACCATATTGAAAGGAGTGTCCAGCAAAGGCTGTAAAATTTTTGAATCAAAAACTTAACGAAACATTAATAACAGGCATTAGACGTTGCAGTGCAAGCAAATCAATTCCGTGAATCCAAAGATTGGTTTTGGAAAGTCGCAATGGGAAAATGTTATTATATTCTTGGATTAACAAGAGATGCTGAACAACAATTTCGATCATCCTTAAAGGAACATAAACATATCGATACACTTCTTCGACTCATAAGAGTTTATATTCGACTCGATCAACCATTAGCTGCTTTGGATATTTGCAAAGGAGGATTAGAATTTTTTCCAAACGATGTAAGTTCAGACTTTTGTTGTTATATTCTTTCATTATATTTTTGAAAAATTAAACATGTTTGCCTTTGTTTAATATAAAATTATTATTTTTTATGATTTAAAACTAAAGATTTGCAGTTTCGAAATTATTATAAACATTTCAATTTTTATGTTATGAAACTGAAATTTCGTACATGATTTTTAAAATATTTAAAAAAATTTTCTGCGAAATTTGCAGTTGAATATTATAGATTTTAGGGCTCACAAATTTCAATTCTCATTAGTTCCTAAAGTTTCAATATTAGAAATTCTTAAATTTCATTTTTTTAAAGGTTTCAATATTAACGGAAATGGCTCGTCTTTACGAAGGTTTAAATAATACAGCTTTATCAATTAAGTATTACAAAATAGTCGTACAAGAAAATGCTTCCGATACAGAAGCGATTGCAAGCATTGGAATGTACCATTTTTACAATGATCAACCAGAATTAGCGCTTCGTTTCTACAGGTGAATTTTGAAATATAAATATAGATTGGTTTTAAATAATAAACTAAATACAATTTTCAGGAGACTTCTTCAAATGGGAGTCTACAATGCCGAGTTGTTCAATAATTTAGGACTCTGCTGTTTTTACTCACAACAATTTGATCATACCATATCTTGTTTTGAAAGAGCAATTAACCTAGCAACAGAAGAAAATATTGCTGATGTGTGGTACAATATTTCTCACGTTGCGATAGTTAGTTAATTTTTAAAATAATTTTATACGGTTCTCAAAAGAATTTGGTCCAAAAATATTTCCAAACATAGCGATAATTAAATGTTTGATGTTTTAGAGTTAAGAATTACTATTGTTTTTTTGAAATTTTTTTACTTTGTATTATAGATCAAGACTGAAAGATTTTATCATTCGAACATTTTCTAAAATTGTTTCTATAACAATTTTGTAAATTATGTACAGTGTACAAAAAGTGACTATTAATTTTGAAATCCTTTTTATTTAAAAAGAAATAAGTTTTGTCCTCTTTTAATCTTATTTTCAATTTTGTACTTCAGTTTTATTATTTCTAATTTCAATTTCATCGATTAATACAAGTTTTTTAACTTATTTTTCAGTCGATAGGAGATTTAGAAATGGCTGACGAGAGCTTGAGACTATCAATTGATGCTGATAACAGACACGCTCTGGCATATAATAATCTTGGAGTTTTAGAGATAAAAAAAGGACATGTAACAGCAGCTCGAAGTTATTTTCATGCGGCAGCAAATATTGCTAATTATTCTTACGAACCGCATTTTAATACTGCACATCTTGCCTATGAAGTAAAAAGCCTAATGTTTTCATATATTAAGTTTATTTATTCAATCGAAGAATTTCGAATTGTTATTTGAGATTCATAGAATTTATAAAGTCTAACTTTAGAACCCAAAAAATATTTTTCCTAAATTTGACTATTCTATTGAATAATTAAGTCAAATTAAATATGTCACTATACAATTTAATTTGTTCTCAATTAAATAATTAAAAATGTTCCTATTAAAGAAAATTTACATTTCTGTTGAAGTTTTTTTCGACAATTTGACTAAATTAAATTATAAATTGAAAATCAATACAAAATCGAATGGAATCGAATTAAAAAAAATAGTTTTTATTTGTTCCAGATAGGAGATTTGCAGACAAGTTACAGCGCAGTTAAGAGATCCTTAAAAGCTTACCCTGATCACCGAGACAGTAAAGAACTTCTCAACAAACTAAAGAGATATTTTGCTTACATTTAAAATTTTCATTTTAAATTCAAATTATAACGTCATTTAAAATTCTAAACTGTGTTTTCAATGATTCGTTAGTGCTTTAAAGTTCCTTACCGTGTTTTTATAAGAAGATATCATCGGCTGACATTTTTTTTTATTTTCTCTACAATGAGTACATTTAGAATGCGTTGCCTTGGTTATAAACAGACCCATCTTGAAGTCTGTTAGAAAGTTTAGTTATTTCAAAGGAAAAATTGTACATGAACGAAAAAGGTCAAGAGGTGCAGAATTCGAAGTTTTAGTGATTAAATCAGCTCGAAGGGACATTCTATGGAAATACTGAAATCCTCTGCTCTATGGAACTCTTGCGTAATGGTTAATTAACAGTAAAATTCAGAAACGATAAAGTTTAATATAATTTTTGTAGAATATAAAAAAGCTTCAAAATTACTCTAAGCGAACCCTCTGCGACGAATAGTTTACGAGAGATAATTTATCAATTAAGAGTAGCGTGTCTTTAAAGACGAATGCACTTTAATGGATTTTCATTCTTACATGTATAAAAAATGTTACGATGAAATTTTTCTTATTATATCCTTAAGGAGGTACGGTCGAGCATACTATCTGCAAAAAGTTAATCCTAAGTCTATGTCGGAAAATAATACTGTTTGAGTGAAATAAGTTTTATTAACCCTTAAATGTATAAAATGTAGCTTATTTACTTGTTCAGTTGATGCAAGCGTCTTTTGGTCTTTTGATCCATCGTCGGTTTGAGCCTTCGATTTGAATCAGCCAAAGATCTCGCAGCACCATAAACTGAGCAATTGATGGTTCAGTGGTCGGACTTTCGCGAAATTTCTCCACGAAGGGAGGCATCCATTCCAATCAGATCTTGGGTCTTAGGAGGAACTTGCATGTTAATGTTCCTTCTTGTCCTGAAATCGTAATCATCTCTCAGAAGGTGCTTGCTTTCCGCGGTTGGTATTATTGTCTCTTCCTCATCTTCGGCTGCAGCTTGATAAAGCAGCGGTTGAGGAAGCGCTCCGCGTACATATCCATTTTTCGAGAGGTAGGCACGTTAATTTCGTAAGGATTGAATCGAAACGTGCTGAAGCTCTGGGTGTTTTTGGCACCACAGAGTATCCATACGCGCCATAAAGCCTCGATGAACAGGGATAATGCTGGCATCATAGCAGTCTAGCAAGTCATCCTTGAGTTGATTCGTCCATTCAATGTAGGCGTTTAGCCAGTTCACTGTCGTGTTTCCATCCAAATTATTTTCAGCACCCCGAACTCCAGGATGATCAGCATTGTTTGCCGATCCATTGTCGGGTGCTCTGCGCGTTCAATCGTTTTGAACCGCATCTACAACTTGCTGGTGTTTTGGTGGTGCCATTGTTGTTTCCACGAGCAGCTAGAGATAGGGTTCGTCCATCCTTGTAGAGCCCCGCGTGCAAGAATAAGGCTGCATACTCCGAGAGGTCGCCCGGTATACCAGAGTCACCGTTCAAGACACCTTACCCAAGTGCTATTCAGCTTTCTGCACGGTTGATACGCCTCCGCTTAGAAGTTATTCCTTCGGGACCATTACTGGACAATTGTCCACGACTGCTTATTACTTATTGTAACCATATTCAGCAGAAGCCCTGGGTACAGAGACCCTCTATCTGCAACCCGAGGACGCGTTCGGTGGCTTTGTCATAGGCCCGTCAGTTCTATTCTGAAGGAATCGAAACCGAAACCGCATTGTGCCTTTGGATGTAGGTCGTTACCGCATGAGTTGGCCAACTAGATAGTATGTATCCTAGATGCTCGGGGTGTGCATGGCATACTCTACAGCCATCATCGGCAATGTTTCAACTGAAAATGTGGCGATGGTATGCTAGAGTGGAAATGACACCGCCTTGACATGCCAAAATGAAACCCTCCGTGCCCGACTTCAATCCGGATGATTTGAGGAAAGCAAATGTTAGCTCATACGACATCGACAGATCCTCCACATTTCTGTGGAAGATGCTGTGGATCTTTTTGTCGAGGAACTGTTCGCGAAAGTTTTTCTCCTGTAGTTTCTTATTCTGGGCCTTCAGGAGTGAGTAAACGAGATGGATAAGATTCTATGCATTTTGCTCATCCCTGATTTGAAGCACAATTTTTGTTGATTCATGTTTTTTTCGTATCAGTATCGGTTCTACTGGATACTACTGGATACGTATCAGTTTCTACTGGATACCAGTAACTCACAGGCCAAATTACAGATTGAAAAAAATATATTTAACGGGAGAGCATCGACGATAAGGCCTGAAATGTGAAAAAATGTTAATTTTAACTATTTCTATAAAAATATTTTTCATATTTGATAAGTCTAATCATTCAAATTAGTAAAATACTTCCTACTAAAGTCATCTTTTATACATACTGTACAGCATTAACAAGAAAAGTGCAACATATTTATCCCGCAAATGAGAGCGAAAGATAGTGCAAAGTGCATTTGCAATGCATTTTGTCACTTTAGCTCATGTTTACCCTAGAAAAACATAAAAGTAGCTTTTTTCAGATATTCCTAGAATAAAATATTATTTTTGTTCGGTGTGATCCTGTATTAAAGTCGTAACTTGTCTGATGATCGGATGCGTAACAAATTTCCTGAAGTTAAGCTCGGTATTGTACTTTGTTCTTAAACTTCGGCATCGTTTTTCGAGCCTGTATCCTAGTTCTTATGAATCCATTCCTACTTTTAGGATCGCACACATGTGAAGATGCAGCTGTAACATCATTGACATACCTCTCAACAGTTTGAGTATGACATGGAAGGTGGAGGATATCTTCCTTTAACATTTGCGATACATCTTCCAGAAGTAATTGGTTCAGCTAATTTTGTCAGTGAGGGTTCGGTCACTTCACACTTCTGCCAATTGATGACGTCAGCATATTCTTTGGCTTTAAAATTAATCTCTGGAACTTTAAACATTCTCATCACATTGGAGCTGGATTTTCTGGCAGATAGAATGTGATTAACAGCTTGTTCTCGCACATTGAGCCTTTTATCACACAACATAGCGATGATGATATTTTCAGGATGTGCGGCGTAGGCATTGGTTTTAATCACTTTATTGATGACTTCTTTGAGATCATCTTTCAAGCATCTACTTAAACTTATGCTTCGGTACAGATTGATTGGATCATCCTTTAGTTTTGCGTTACATTTGATGTGGAACCACATAGGAGCGTAGACTTGTATCGTGGATTTGGCAAGAGTCTTATATTCTTCTGATGTATTTTCTGCGCCAACGTGTTTCCTAAGAATCCTGTTCCCCATTGTCAGCCACCTAGCATTTGACACTTTTCTAGGATCTCGTGATGAGAATCCTGGAAATTCGTCACAGATTCCAGATGAGACAATTTTGCAAATATCGTAAAGGTGTTTCTGATCTTTACTAATAAAAAAAACTCGGCCCACCCTATTGCATAATTTCACTAAAAAATGGAATTTTCTATTTTTCATTATTTTTTGCGTGATCAAAATTTGAATTTTCGATTTTTCGTGAAAATTCAAAAAGTTGTTATGATAATCTTATAGGGCTGTAAAAAAGCAAAGTTTTCCTTTTCTTGACTTTTTTTCATATTGTGCATTGTTTGGATTAAAATTATGATTTTGGATTGATTTTTTAAATTTTGTAAATGCTATAATTCTGATGATTTTCTTTTTATCAAAAAAAGTCATAAGGATAAATTGTTCGGCTTTTTGGCCACCGCAAAAACTTTTTGCAGAGAAAAAACTGAGGGTTCAGTAAAGTTGCGGCTCAAGTAAAAGTTGGTATCATTCAGAACTGAGACTCCAATAAAACTCTTTTTAAAGGTTTCTTTTTAGTTTGTTGATATCCGATAGATGGCTGTTCATATTTTTAACTGCGCATGTGCTGAAAAGCGCCGGCCTATTTGAAATCAATAAAGAATATGAATAATCATACAGATAAATATTACCAAACCTTTTGTATTATTTTTAAAAACAAATTAAATGGAATGATAGAAGTACCTACCTTAAAAAAAAGTAATAACAACGTTATATTACAAGTGTATATTATATAATTTTAAATAGTAACGCGCTTTTTTGGTACATGCGCAGTCGAAAACGTCGGATTTTCAACATAACCTCAAAAACTGTCATATTTTATGCGCACTATCTTCCTTGCCAGAATGACTAATGTCTATAATTTTATTTTCTTCATCAAATTTTTCCCAGTGCAATATTATTTAATTAGAATTACAAAGTAAAATGTACACCACAAACTTGTAAAATCTTCGTAGAGAGTCAAGGCTGAAGTGAAAAAAGGGCTTCATTGGAACCGTTTCAATCCATACTTTGGGTTAATTTAGAAACCATTTATCATTTTGGGTTCCCTTCCAACTGTTTTTGCAAATGCTGTGTCACGTTCGGGTGAACGAATGCCTCAAACGTGCGTCGAAATTCTCTCCCGCGTGTGGGACAAAATTATAATGAATGTTAATAATAATGTTAATGTTAATAATAATGAATGTTAAACTCTTTGCAATTTATAGGTTATGTGCACATATTTAAAACGGCAAGCATATATATTTTATGGAATATTTACATTCGAAAAGATGCCTCAAATGCTGAAATCGTACTTTATAAAAAAAGTCATCCATCTTTGAACACGAAAAAACCACCTCGATAACCACTTGCAAATAAATAACTAAACTCCCAAACTAGTGAACGGTTTTCGGTAAGTTAGTACGTCAATTCGTGGGTGCGCCGTTATCTCGTAGCATGGGCGCGTTACTTGCTCAACATTGTGGGACAAAATCTTGCCCACAACGAGAGAGATGCCGCACGAAGTTGAAAGCAAGCCGATCTCCTAGCGTTTGGCACAGCCTTTCCACGTAGTGGGAGAGCCGCTTACCCAAACTTCTTTCCGTGTAGTTTAGGAGATATTTGCGTTATTCTAAGTCTGGGTAGAAATTTTTTTTGTGGGGTCCGAGTGGGGGATAATGCTAGGACCTATACTGAATCTATTGGCGCTATAATCATGTCCCAAGAGCTAACGTAAGTGGGTATATTTCGTGTTCGAAGAAAAAGTATACCACGTGCGCCTATGGCACTCGCCAAGTTTATTATTTTTTTCTCAAAAAGCGGTTTTTCCAAGATCCAGATTCAAAAATTTCCCGGCGACTCGTTTTTAAACCTAGAGGGTTCGTTTCGGGCTTGAAATGCCGGGAATATCTAACCGGATATATAACTCTATACGTAACTCCATACCGGCCATAAGGGCGCTTTTCATGCGGATGCCCACATATTATTATATTAGTGCTGGGTAACACTGAGCACAATTCCAAACGAATTTTTTTCGCAGAGAGAGTTTTTCTCAAATAAAGACTTTAAAAAGTTTCTCTAAACGCAGCAACAAGCACGCGATTGATGTATATCAAAAGAATAATTATTCTGAAAATACTGCGCTTACTGGGACAAATAAGTAACGATATCATGAGGCTTGAAGATTAATTCACTCGTATTGCCATCCTGCTTAATTTTTCCATTGACCCAAGTCTTGACTGTGAGATTATTGATATCACAAATAGCCTCTTTCGTGATCACTGCAGGTCCTAGTGGACAAAATGTGTCCATTGCCTTTCCCAGGGTGAATTGACCACCGTTACGTTTTCCTTTCTGCCAGTCTCGTGCAGATAAATCCTGGGCTACCGTGTAGCCGAAGATACAGTCTTCTGCATCATGATTATTCAAAGCCTTGCATTTTTTTCCTATGACTATAGCGAGTTCAGCCTCCCAATCGACTTTCTGAAATCATGAAAAATATTTAAGCTTTTAGGATTCCATTCCCCGGGTAGTCGCAAGACTTCGTTTTCAAAATCCCCTGACTTTTCTTTGGACAATTTTTTATTTTGCCTGACCATCAATATTTAAAGACTAGAATTCATAACCTCGTAACATTTTTAATGAAAACCTTTGATAAATAGCATGAATCAGTTGTAACTTTGAATTTTTAAATTGTTAATTTATTACTCTTGACAGTTATTTAAGGTTTCCCTTATAGGAATGCCTTGACTTTTGCAAGTATTTTTGTGAAAATCTCTGACTTTTCCATGATTCCCAGCTTTTCCCTGACCTGCGGCCACATTTCCAAATTATACATGATATTTCTTAAACTCCAGTAATTAATCTACAAAACTTGGTACGTCATATATAATTATCAATAAGGGTCATTCATTTTTATTTGAAGATGTTTCAGAAAAGCAAGGTCATTTCGCGAAGCAACTGCGGGAGTCTGGCAAGTGAACCATTTCTTCAGGTACACCATAACAAAGAAAATGTTCACTGTCTTAACCCAGAAATGTCTTATTCTTTCAGAGAACGTTGTCCTCGAAAGCTGTAAATTTTTAGGGAATATATGATTTTAGCCATGACATGATAATTGCAATTGGATAAATAATAATTTTTTGATATTCTATTCTTAAAGATTTTGAAGTAATTTATGACGGTATATGTATTGATACATACGAGGTGTATGTAAAACACATTTTCCCTTTCACTTGAAAAAATGAATTTTGAAATTTTGAGAATGACAACTGAATAAGGACCATTTGGGATTTCCCGCTCTTAAACACCGGAAATTAAAAAAATTCACCTCCTTGAAACATGATAAATAATGACCACATACTTCTATAATTTTTACTAAATTTTGTATCATGACCAATTCCATTTCAAATCAGGCCAAATTTCAATAAAAGTCTAGGTCATGGTGTCAGAATGATTTGGTATTTAAATATATCAGTCTATAGTATAAATAAGTCAAACCGTATTTCACAGTTTAATTTTTTATTTTATTTGTTACAATCATTCGAAGACTACCTGCGAGTTCTCAAAAAATGACAAAATGGCGGCTGTTTTTCTGAAATTTCTGCAAGTGAATTTGCTCAAAAACCCCACTTTAAAAATGTTGTATTTATCTTTTAGTAACAGCTGGCAATATGTAGTACATATCTTGTTAGTTTCGTTCTAATCGACAAAGTCGGCAATGAGAAGATCCTCAAAGAATGTGACGTGCATGAAACACTGTTTGACAAAAGTAGAAGAAATGTGTTGAAATGATTTGGTCATGTTGAGAGAATAAAAGAAGAATGACTGAAGAAAGAAGTATAGTTAAGTAAAGTAACTAATGTTTACGAGACAAAAAATTATATTTACAAGATACAAAATTTATCGGCCTCAAAAATGACTTAGCCCGCATAAAACTGAGAGAACGCTTTGTTTAAATTGGCAGAAAGTTTTTCAAAATATTCGAAAAAATGTAGTTTTCCTGAAGATCTACTTTTCATGTTTTCAAAATTCAATGAAAAAAATAAAGAAGATTTTCTGGAAAACTCCACCTTTTCCATTTTTTCTTATATTTTGTTTACAGTTTCAGCTTACATAAGAAAATCATCCTATCAGCTTTACAGGGGCGTAATCAATTTTTAATAGGGAAAACATTTTTTTTCTCGTCAGCGATGCAAAATATCACAAAAGAGCAGGACATATTTTCTGTAGAACTTTTCTACGTGGGTAAACTTTACCTGAACATTTTTCTTGTACCTCTCGTTGTTTCCGAAAAATATTCAGAAATTCGATTTTTTTTAAATAATTTTTTTCAATATAAAGCAGTAGTTTACCAAGAATGAAACTCACGAGACATATGTAGTACATATTACTAGATTTTGAGAAAAGCGGCTCATTTTTCATGTAGCTAGAATTCCAGGTCGAATAAAAAAGAAAATCCTAAATACCTACGCTCGTTCAAAAAATACTGCATTTTGAAAAAACTTTCTGTACATTTTTGAAAATTCGCAGGTTATCTCCAAATGAGTGTGAGAAATCCAAAAAAATAGTAAATTAGTATAGGATTTATTTTATTTTTGGTCCTTATCCAGTTGTCATCATCATATTTTCATAAATTCTTAAATTACAGTGCGAAAATTTTTCAAAATTTTGGCATATCAAAAAATTCCTGCATATATTTAACAGGCTGGAAAATGTCCTTACTATATTTTCGTGATTTTGTAATAAAAGCGCAGTTTTTAAATGTACTAGATGGAAATCTGGATAAGGACCATTTTGCTTTTCACCCCCTTCACATAGAAAAAATTTCTGAATCTTTTCACATCTTTAATTTGAAGTTCTTATAAAATACATGCTTCTATAATTTTATCAAAATTTCATATTTGAAAACCTATCGTAGAAAAGTTTTTCTTCATCCTGTAAAATGTAATTGTTGGTCTTTATCCAGTTTTCACTTACATAATTTCATTTTTTATTCACTATGCGGCGGATTGGGAGAGGGGGGTACTTATAGCTATGATATGAATGTATGCCGAAAAAGTAAATTCTGCCATGCGAAAATTCGCCAAGAAAAATTTGCGGTGTGGAGATATTAAAAACTAAAATGTAGAAACTTCAAGTTTCTAAATTTAATCGTAAACTTAACCTTTTTTATAGCACGTCCAATGATTTCGAAGGATTTCCAGAATATTGAAAGATTTTTAGCTTTTTTTTTACTGATTCCAAAGAATTTCATTTGTTTTGAGCTAGAGCTTCTCTTTCTCTTTTGCTTTTACATTCCTTTTATGAGGACGTGTAAAAATACTGAATTAACTCTCATTGCTCATAATCATGAGCTTAGATCACACACCTAGGAATTCGAACTTATTTGAATTCAAAAACGACATTAATAATATTACGTTAGTAACCTAGAATTATAGGAATTTAAGAACTACAAAATGATCTACAACATTAGTAACGATTAATATGATGGGAGTTGTTGCTTTTGACAGTATAACAAAAATTTAAAAGTGATGACTTCTTGTGTAGCAACTCCATTTGTTTTAACTAAAAATATAACTGTTTCTAAATATTTTTCCGAATATTTATAATTTCATTAATTTCCAAAAGAAAGGATTAGCCACGAGTTTACACAATAAAAAGTGCTACTTATAAAGCGAGAAAAAGTGCGGAATTCACATCCGGTCCAAATAAAGCAAGACAATTAGGACAACTTATGCACAAATGAGTATTTTGGGACAATTACTATTAATTCTGAGGGAAAATGAACCGCATTTAAATTTTGATTCCAAATTCAATATCCCGTAGGTGAAATTTTTTATTTTCAGCTAGAACTAAAAAAATATATATTCCTAGAGGCAGACCGAGGATGGGCAGATAAGAACATATGTGACCGTCCGCGAGGAAAGGGACCTAATACGGAAAAAATAGATTTTTAGTTATTTACACCCATTTTTAGTTTCTTAATTGAACGGCTGATAATAAAAAGTGGAAATATCTCGAGGGTGAGTAAGAAGCAGCTATAGAAAAGTGACTAAAAAAATTGGATATAATTTCACGTCTGCAAAAGGCAGAATTAGACCAGTGGCAGTAAAAAGTAGACAACGGTACTCGGGCCGTAAGAAACAGGAATAGAAAAACTCGGCAGTAAAAAGTGGACAGGGGCGAGTATTCGGCAGTATTCGGTGAGTTGGCTCTGTTACGCGATGCGTCGGCCAACCTCCTGTAAAGCCGAAAATGCACGAGGCGTGAAGCACGAGCACGAAGTCGAGCTACCCGAGGCCCGACTTCACGAGTCGGTTTCATCGACTATGGGAAGGTTTGACTTGATTTTTCTTTTCAAAAATTGACACCTTAAAGAAATACTTCAAATACATGTGATGAATGAAGTCTTGAGATATTTAATGATTATCTTTCTCAGGAATTCTTATGGAATGTTTCAGACTATCCGATTCTACAGTTTCATTTTTCATTATTTGTGTTTTCTTTTTCAATTGATTTTATATATTTTAAAGTCAAAATAATAATAAATGATAACTATTTTGAATTCATTAAATTAATCAACATTTTTACTGTACAATTACCTCTGATACTTACCTTTATTTTCATGCTCTTTTAGGCTATAATCACAATTTAGGATATTTTAAGAGAAAAAGCCAAACAGTTATTAACTTGACCTCCTATGCTATCTTAATATACAGAAACTTTACAAAACCTTTAATGTATGAAAATACTTATCTCAACATGACAAAATTATATTTTTACAATTTTATTTCAATTGTAAAATAATTGCAATTGGAAATTAATTGTAAATAATTGTAAAATAAATTTAACAAAATTAATTTTCAACTCGATGCGGCTATTCGTGTGAAAATAAGTTTACAAATAAAAAAAAGTGTCGGTAAGGTAGGAAGCCGATCTGACTGTAGTCTAGTCTGTAGGCACGATGACTTTCGCAAAAAGGATCAGATTGGATTGAGCTTTGGCACACTTTTTTAAGACCTGAAAGGAAAGGACAAGTTCGTTAGTCAGCTATTTTGGATTAAAATTCAAAAAGTTAGAGCATTTTCAAAATTTTTAACACCATATTTTTTTCTAGATTTAAAAATTCTATGTAGGGATATTTGCAGTACTCGGAAATTCGAGCAATTTATCCTTACGACCTAAAAGATTATCATAACTATCAAAAATTTGTTGTTGATAATTTTTGTATAGGATGCGTAGTTTTTGATTTATTCGTACAAATTAATATTAAAAATAAAAAAAAAGAATTATCGGATAAACGACACAACCTACGACAAAAATAAATAAACAAAAGTTATACGCTCAAAAAAGATCTATGTTTATAACAATTTTTGACGGAACGCCTAGTTTTTGTTTTAATCGTAAAAAATAAAACAAAAACATAAACATTTAATTTTTGGACAAACGACGCAAGCTGTGAAAAAATGAATAGACAAAAGTTGCTCAACTAAAACAGAGCTACCAATTTGTTATCAATAATTTTTTGATAGGACACATAGTTTTGGTTGTAATCGTAAAAAATAACATAAACTATCAAATTTCAAATTTTTGGAAATACAACGCAAGGTACAAACACAATTAATAAACAAAAGTTGTTCACTCAAAAAATGTAGAAATTTGTTATTAATTATATTTTCATAGGATGCGTATTTTCTGTATAAATCGTAAAAAATAACATTGAAAATAAGCAAATGAAGTTTTTGGAAAAACGGCACAAAGTGCAATAAAATATTAATTAACATAATTTTTTTTTTTTAAATAGGATGCTCACTTTAATTTATAAAAAATCAGGGGTTGGCAGTGGGGCCACACGGCAGAAGTGAAACTTTGGTGCATTAACTTTGAAATTTTGCATGAGGAATCATCATGAGAGGGTGTGGGGGATTCCTCGATCCAGACCCTGCTCGGTTATACGTGCGTTCGTGTGGTCTTACGGTCGTACGGTCGAACTTTCTTTTTAAGTTACTCCCATCCCAAACGAAGTTTCACATCAACAATTCGCTCCCGTCCCAAAAGAAGTTTCACTTCAACAAGACAATGAAAACATCTGTTTCAATATCATTGCATATTGTGAATTGTAATAATATAAATTTATTGAAATGATAGTTTTTTCAGGGTAGCTGAGAATAATTTGTACATTATTTTGCAATATCTGAATAAGCAGTCCCGGACCGAGGTACAGAAATAAATATAATATTCATTTCATATAATAGAATTGGACAATGTAGAAAAGTTCGCACTTTATATCAAATCGAGTGCGAAGTACAAGATGAGTGATGAGAATCTGTTTGTTAAAGCCGAAGGAGCTTCAACAAAAGAGAACTTGCAATCACCAAATTACAGTTGTCGATGCTTCGATCTTTAATTTTAAAAGGTCTGTGCACAAATTTGGAGGTAGTACAAAGACTGAGCGCGTAGCGCAAGGTAAATACATTATCGAGTTCGAGGTCCAACAGACGCGCGCCCTAGGCGCGCTCAAACTTGCGAACAAAGCGAGCCGCGTGCACAGCGCACGGTGAGAATGTGCTCGCGCATCGGTCAGATTTTTAAGATTGCTTTCATGATAAAGGATCTTGTCATCGTTCATATAAATAATACCATGTACGAGCCTATGTTTTCAAAGGACTGAGTGATATTTAGGACTTCCATGGAAATTATTTTGATGTTTAATAATATTTCACGACAAATTATTTTGATGTTTATTAATATTTTAAGACAATTAATACATGGTTCAAGTTTTCAACATTCAAATGACCGAAATTTGATGTCATTAATAGCTTTCGAGTTTCAGATACTGAGTTACCTGATGCCAGCATTACTGCTCATTTTTAGTAAAAAAGAGAGCTCGGATTTTGTGCATGGCACAATTCCACAACACTTATTTAGCACTAAATTCCTGTGCAAAGAAAAATTTGATACCACTAATAGATTCCTAGTTTCACATACCAGAGTGCCAGCATTACTGCTCTTTTTCATTAAAAAAGAGAGCCCGCATTTTGTGCATAGCACAATTCCACAACACTTAATTAGCACTAAATTCCTGCGCAAAGGAGAATTTGATATTACAAATGGTTTCGAAGTTTCACATACGGGGGGCAGCTGAAGCCAGCATTATTAATCGTTTTGGTAAGAAAAAGTGCCCGGATTTTGTGCATAGCACAAATGCAGAGAATTTAATTAGCACTGAATTCCCGCGCAAAGGCGAATTTGATATCACAAATAGTTTTGTAGTTTCACATACCGGAGGCAGCTGAAGCCAGCATTACTACTCGTTTTGGTAAAAAAAAAAATGACCGGATTTCATGCAGAGCACAAATCCAAAGCACTTCATTAGCACTAAATTCACGCGCAAAGGAGAACTTGATATTACGAATAGTTTCCGAGTTTCGCACACCGGAGTTGTGGCTTCAGCTGAAGTTAGCATTACTACATGTTTTTGACTAAAATTATTTAGCACAAAATTTAGGTTTTGCGGCATATATTAGCATTAAATAAGCACTAAGTTTCTGCGCAAAGGAGAATTTGATAACCCTAATAGTTTCCGAGTTTCACATACCATAGTCAGCGGAAGCCAGCATTTCTACTCGTTTTTGGTTTAAAAAAAGTGCCCTGATTTTGTACGTAGCACAAATGCAGAGCACGTAATTAGTACTACTGCATGTTTTTGACTAAAATTACCAGGCACAAAGTTTTTTTTTGCAGCATAAATATGCACTAAGTTATGGCACAGTGTCCATATCGATATGACAGTGTTGTAATTCCAGCTTCCGGGACCGCCATTTTCGATACTACGAGCGCCATCTCCTGGATTTTCTAAGGACTCATTGAACGGCCCTCGTATATTACAATTTTGGCCAATTTGACAGGGCCCGAATTTTAATGTAAAATTCGCGGGGTCCTTTAAAAAACTCCTAGTCTTCGTGTTCTTCACAATAGAGCCCTTTCTGAAAATCTGTTTTCCACAAAAATTATTTTTACCAAGTCTCAATACAGTAAACTCCAAATTTTGGATGAAATAGTATATTATGCACCTAGGGGGAGAAGAGTACTCTTCTCTGGCTCGCGCTACGCGCTCGCCTACGTCTTGTAATGAAAACATACACTCGTCGAAAAAGTGCCTATCGCCCTTGGTATTTCTGGAAATACAGTCGTGATTTCAGTTTATATTAGATTTTAAATAAAGAGTCATGTAATTCGCACGTATGCAGTATTCTACAGCCCAGGTAAATCTTTTTGGTTCGCCCCAGAGTCTTGCTGCCTCCCAACATTTCTCATGCCACGAAGTTCCCTTTACAGGGGTTACAAGAAATAGTATATGATACGCGTGCGAGTTGGTGATTCCTACTCGTGTGACATTTGCCACCCTCGCTTCGCTCGGGCAGCGAACGTCACGCATAAACCTCATAAACTCCGGTTTTAGCACAATTGGCGTGAGGCACCGGGAGATTAAAAAAGGATAATCAGGGTTTTAAATAATTTTCTTACACGAATACTTCGACTTTGAGTTGTCTAATCTCAAAAACTAATCACAAGCAATAAATATGCACCTCAAAATATATATTTAGCAACGATTGTAACCATAATTAATTCTTATAAACGGCTTTATCTTCATTAAATAAATAAAAAATACATTCAGTGCAGCTCAATTTCTATGTAATGCACAAAGTTCAATGGTTTTGGTTCAATTGACCCAATTAGATATGTTTTATTATTTGAATCTAATTTTGCGAAGAATGATTATTTCCAAAAATTAATATTATTGTTGAAATATAAGTTTTGATTATGAGATCAATATTGCATGGTTTGAGGTTAGAAAAGTCACATCCCTCGTGAAAAGAAATACCTTCTTCTTGTTCGTGGCTTCTCACTATTCAGAAAATGGCCAGAAACAGATTCAAACAAGGTTGAATTGTCGAGAAGGGAAAAAAGGAGGATGGAAATGTCGGGGGATAAGGTTGAACTAAGATTCATGAAGGTGAAGGTAGGGGAGACGATATGGCATTGGAGCGTTACAGCAGCAGAGGTGGTATTGACATGAACGATAACGATGACGAAGAAAGCTATTGGAGAGCAAGAAGGGAAGATCAACACTGCGGAGCGTGGTGAGGGGGGGGGGGATTAAGTGCCGAAGTGATAAGCAGAGCGAGGGGATAGTGTTAGTGTGGGTAAAAGAGGTGCTTGGGCACGAGGTATGAGGTGGTATTGCAGGGCACAATGCGTGTGATAAAAGTGTATTTAAGGATGATAAGGAGAATGCTCAGTGAGTCACTATGTTATCAAAATGTTTTAAAATCTTTAAAGAGTGTAGAAGGGATCCTCTTCCTTTCTCATACATAATTAAGTAAGGTACATTCTGTTTTAATAGTTTAAAAGTGAAAGAGATAGTGTAAGATAAAAGATAGTTTAAGCTTAAAAGTGTTAGTAGGGCGCTGAAGGGGTCTGGGGCGCCGTGTATGAAATAAGGACGGATTAGAGACGATACGGAGGACGGAGGAAAGAGAATTAGTTTAGGGCTAGGGCATCTGCCTCCGCTTATTGTAAGAATTGATGTATCGTAAGAGAGTGTAAGATAAGTTTTTGGATAAGGAGATTTATAAAAGAAAAATAGTTTTTGGTTTGATGGTTGATATTAGGTCACCACGTAGGATAAGAAGTTTACATAACCTTCGTTTCATTGAATATTAATATTAAGTATTAGGTAGATTAGAGTAAGAGTGAGTGCAAAACTTTTTTTAGAAAATCAGAATTAGGAGAAATTCATTGCATTATGCAAACCCCTAGGGGATGCGTTAAATAAATGAAGAAATAAATAAATTTCGGAAATGCGTTTTATTGGCTTAAACTAATTTTTTGACCAGTTTGATTTAAAGTTGGGTCAAAATTCAGGTTTGGTATTTTAAAAAATAAAGTAATAACATCTTTTTGCTTGTTCTTTTCACAATTCTATAGAGCTAAGTAATATCTCGAAAGTACTTTCTCGTCTTTTTGTTTTTAGTTCAAACAATATAAAAGTTATGCAACTACTTATGTATCAATATAGGAGTTTTTAGGGACGCGCTGTTTCTTTGACAAAGGTTTTCACGTTTCGATAAAGCCTAAGAATATCTTGGAAAATTTTCTCATTTTTTTTTGTTTAAAATTAATTGCGTGAAAGTTATACCGTTTTTTGTGTCTCCTGTAAAATTCGGGTTTTGGCACTTACGCCCGTATGCAGCACCTCTGCGGCGCTAAGAATCATCGCAAGCACAAGGACTCTCATGTATTTGATGTAGATGACCTGAAGATCTATAATTTTAGTTCAAGCCAACTTCAGAGTGCTTCAAGTTTCGTCGCGGGGTACACAAGAGAGATTGGTATGGACTTTGGATTGGACAAGTGTGCCAAGATTCATCTGAAGCCAGGACGATTTAATAACTTTCCCAGGGACCCTGAGCTTTTAGATATGGATGTTCAGTAGGGCGGTCCAAAAATTTTTCTTTTGAATTTGTATGGGGACACCCACCAAATTTGTTCAAATCCACCCAAAAATAAATCCATTTTTTTTTTCGAAAAAAATTATATTCAGGGGTGCCGCAAGCCATATGAAGTTTAACATGCATTTCCCATAAGAAAAAAAGACGTTTTTGTAAATCTTACTCAAAATCCTCAATATTATCTCAATCGAGTTGAAACTTAACATTTCTCTTCACAATTAGCCATAGAATACGAATAAAATATCACTTTTCAAATATCGTCCCTATAAGTCTGTTTTATAGGGTCCCAAAGAAACCCCATAAGTGAAAAAATGGGTTTTCGAGTTTTTGGCGCTAATTATGACTTTTTTGCGATTTCTTTAATACAAATTGTTTCTAATACATAAAATATTACTTTGTGCTGAAAATTAGATATTTTAATCAATTGTTTAAACAATTTATTATTGTTTTTAGCAATTTTCTCATAGAAAGAAGTTAGAAAGACGCGGTTTTTTCACAAATTTTCCATTTATTGTCGAATTTTCAATTAGAGGGAAGTAGTAGTTCATCAATGTTAACAATAGTGATTGTTTAAACAATGTATTATATTTAGTATCAATATTGTATTTGAATAATGCTAGGAAGATGTGTTTTTTTTTATATTTCTGGCTTTTTGTCCAATTTTCATTTCGAGTGAAGTAATAATAAATTCGATTTAACAAAATAATTGTTTGAACAATTCATTATAAATATTAATAATATTATATTTGAATAAACGTAGAAAGATGCGGTTTTTTGTTGTTGAAATTTCTGGCTTTTTGTCCAATTTTCATTTGGAGTGAATTAATAATGAATTCAAGTTAATAAAATAATTGTTCAAACAATTTATTATAATTATTAATAATATTATATTTGAATAATGCTAGAAAGATGCGATTTATTTTAATTTCTGGCTTTTTGTCCAATTTTCATTTGGAGTGAAGTGATAATGAATTCAAGTGAACAAAATAATTGTTTAAACAATTCATTATCATTGTTAATAATATTCTCTTTGCTTAATTAATAGAATATTGCGGTTTTTTCTGAAATTTTTAACTGCTTGTTTATTTTTTATCAGGTGTGACTTAATAACTAATTAGATTTTGCAAAAATAATTGTTTAAACAAATTATTATTGTTTATGACTATCTTCATCTATATCGATTGCTCCTGAAAGTTGCGGCTTTTCGGAAATTTGTACCTTTCTGGCCTTTTTTCACTTAGTGAGGTAATAATTAATTAAAGTTGACGAAAAAGTTGTTTAAACAATAAAATATTGTTTATAACTATCTTTTCTTAGATAAGTGCTAGAAAGTGGTGGTTTTTTCTGAAATCGTTCACTTTGCTCCGCCTAATTAATTACTAACGAATAATAAATGAACATTAGAGGAAACTATATTTTAAATAATCTCTTTTATTTCTGTGAATATATATTTGATAATTCAATATTCTGAAATAAAACAGATATTTAAGGATAAACTTCTGAAAGCCGTAAACCGACGATTTCTTTCATACTATGTATATTTATGTATTTTGATGCGCTGATTGCGAAAATGATAGTGAAAATTAGCGACTCGGCGATTTTCATGGGAAATCGTGAAAAAACTATGAAAATCATGGTTTTTTGCGTTCCTCTTAACTAATATGAAAAATTTGAAAAAATATCTCAAACAAAAGTTGTAAATCTCATTGAAATGCACATTTTTTGCTACAAATAGAGGGAAGGGGACTTTGAAAAGGGGGTTGGATGTGACCAAAATTATTTACCTCTCAGTCATTAACATGTCAATTAAAGGAAGGGCACTTTGGAAGGGGGGTCGGATTAGCCCAAAATTATTTACCCCTCAGTCATTAACATGTCAATTAAAGGAAGAGCACTTTGGAAAGGGGTATGATGAGCCCAGTATAGTGTAGCTGTAGGTGTAGGTTATACACTCTCACAGAATAGAAGGTATATAATATAGGAATATATGTGTACATGCAGGAAAACGAAAAGAGGATAGAAAACAAGAGTCGAAAAAAGGATACGTTATCCTGTGAATGACTGCGACAGTGTAAGCTGTTAGATATAAGATGTAAGTGAGAGAGTGGATATAAGTGGCGTGATTTGGAAGAATTGAAAGAAGGATGGTTGTCCAGGGATCAAGATGGGAGGGGCTGAGAGGATCAGAGGTGGGGCACCCACACGCGCAAGGGGGCGCGGGCCTACACACCTAACTCTGGACGCACAGTCATTCGCGACACCATCCGCGACGATTCGCAATCAAGGTGTCACACTTCGCAGACCAGACGAAAGTGTTTACTCCTCCGCAACTCGTGAACGCATCGTGACGCAGACAACCAGGGTCGGATTCACTCCAGGATATAGTATTCGGTCTAATTTCAATCTCGTTCTCTCATGAATTTTATTCCTTACATTTTTACAGATTACCAGGAAAGAGGGTTCGAATTAAATATGATAGAAACGTTTCCATTGGTTTCCTATCGCATTTTTGAAAATATAATTTCAAGCCAGCATTTCGTCGAAAAGTGAAAAAAGTGCATTGATATAAAGCGACTGAATGAAACGGAATGATATTGTTTGCAAAGACTAAAATTATGAATTAAAAAAGAATCCTGGAAAAATGTTAGTGTAGAAGTTGTAAAACAATATTGCGAGATTCTGCAATGTAACCTACCATTAATTTAGTCAAAAATACGATCAAGATCAAACAGCGAAATGCCTGTTGCCCACTATAGATGCATACGTGTGTAAAACAAAGAATATTTCAACTTCACAACAGTCGGTGAAGCAGATATAATTTATTAGAACCTCAATGCTTTCAATGTAATATATCGATTTATGAAATTTTGGAAGTAAAAGTAAAACCCTTTTAACAAACATTTTGTATTGCTGAAACATTATTTCAAACAATTCAATCATTAAAAGCGATACATAAACAACCAATGCGAGTATGAAATCAAAGAACGCATTATTTGGTACGACGAACCTTGCATGTTTTGCGCACTTTAATCTGGTTTATAAATACGGGTATGTTGCCGTCCTGATAAAGAAACATCCCGCAGCTGAAAATTTCTGTAGTCCGCCGGAGTTCACCACCGGCGCAATACTGGCCTAGTACTGGTCACCAGTACAGATAATCGGCAATTCGCCCAGTACTGGCTAAAGGCTGGCTCTACAATCGGGTCAGTACTATGCCGACAGTATAGATATTTGAAAAATATAAAAAAATACGTTTAAAAATATGTTCCATGTGTATTATCATTAGAGTATAGGAATAATAGGTGTAAAAATTAGCCAAAAGTTTTAATGAAATTTTACATTTTTGAAATTAAAAATAATATTCGGACAATATGCAGTCGTATGGTGATGAATGGATAAAGTAGATGCGTATTCTTTGGCACATTAACTCTGCCTATGACTTTTCAATTTTGACCACTGACCTCTGACCCTTGAGCTAGGATCTCTCAGCTTTTTCCTTTGGCCTTTGACATCTCACCTTTTCCACCACGATCTCCCAAAGTACTATTACTACTAATTTTTTATGTTTTCGGAGGGGTTGCTAAATATAATTTCGTAGAAAGCACTTGAGAGTGATATCAATTTCATACGAGATTCGTAAAGCTTTAAATTAAAACAGCACAGAAAAAATGGAAGATAAAGTTTACATCGATTCCAGGTGAAAGATTCGCTGCAACAAAAAATAACCTTGCCGATTAAACTTTACACGAATCGAAGATAATTTCCTATTTTTAACCTTGCCTGGATAATCTTTCGCCTCATTATCGCTCCATCTATCCCTTTAATATAAATTTTATTCTTTGTCTATCTCTTTTTCTATCTTCCGCAATTGAGTACTCTTATCATTTTCTATCCCTTAAAATTAGGAAACCCATCGATAAGTCAGGGAATTTATTCCAAAAATTAATTTGAAGTTGACCACGCACAAGAAAGACACCGTGGCGTGAATTTAGACTGAAGAATAGATAGAAGAAGACAGACGTTCTTACATGTAGGATAGGAGGCGGCAGGGAAAGGATAATAAACAAGATAAAAGGGAATTTAGATTGATAGAGAGATAGAAAAATATTAACGAGAATAGATATAGGATAAGAAGAGATAGAGAAAAAGAGATTGAAATAAATAACGGGAGTTTATATTGATAGAGTGATCGAAAAATATTGACGTTGATAGAATCAGGATAGGATGAGATAGAAAAAGATAGATGTGGATAGATGAAGGATGAAAACAGATAGAGAAAAGGAGATTGAAAAAGATAACGACAGTTTAGATTGATAGAGAGATAGAAAAATATTCACGTTGATAGAATCAGGATAGGATGACATAGAGAATAGGAGATTTGAAATGATAGACGTGAATTTAGATTGTCAAAAAGAGAGAAAACGATTGACGTGGATAGAAAAACGATAAGAGGAGATAGAGAAAAAGTGATTGAAAGGATAATGAGAGTTTATATTCATAGAGAGATCGAAAAATATCGACGTTTAGAGAATCAGGATAGGATGAAATAGAGAAAAGAAGATTGAAAAAGAATGACGTGAATTTAGATTGACAAAAAGATATAAAAATATTGACGTGGATAGATAAAGCACAAGAAGAGATAGAAAAAAAGAGATTGCAAAAGATAATGAGAGTTTAGATTGATGGAGAGATAGAAAAATATTGACGGTGATAGAATCAGGATAGGATGAGATAGAGAAAAGAAGATTAAAAAAGAATGACGTAATTTAGATTGACAAAAAGATAGAAAAAGATTGACATGGATAGATAAATGATAGAATGAGATAGGAAAGATAGGATTCAAAAAGATAGGCGCGAATTTAGCTTGACAAAGAGATAGATAAAGATTGACGTGGATAGATAAAGGACAAGAAGGGATACAGAAAAAGAGATTGCAAAAGATAATGAGAGTTTAGATTGACGGAGAGATAGAAATATATTGACGTTGATAGAATCAGGATATAATGATATAGAGAAAGGAAGATTGGAAAAGAAGGACGTTTTAGATTGACGAAAAGATAGAAAAATTTTGACGTGGATAGATAAAGTATAAGTAGGGATAGAGAAAAGAAGATTAAGAAAGATAACGGAAGTTTAGATTGATAGAGAGATGGAAAAATATTGACATTGATAGAATCAGTATAGGACGAGATAGAGAAAAGAAGATTGGAAAAGAAAGACGTGAATAACAATTGACAAAAAAAATTGAAAAAAATTGACGAGGATAGATAAAGGATAAAAAAAGACAGAGAAAAAGACATTAAATAAGATAACGGGAGTTTAGATTGATAGAGAGATAGAAAAATGTTGACGTTGATAGAATCAGGATAGGATGAGATAGAGAAAAGAAGATTGGAAAAGAATGTCGTGAATTTAGATTGACATGGATAGATAAAGGACAAGAAGATATAGAGAAAAAGAGATTGCAAAAGATAATGGGAGTTGGGATTGATAGAGAGATAGAAAAATATTGACGTTGATAGAATCAGGATAGAATAAGATAGAGAAAAAGAGATTGAAGAAGATAAGGGGAGTTTAGATTGATAGAGAGATAGAAAAGTATTAACGTTGATAGAATCAGGATAGGACGAGATAGAGAAAAGGGGATTGGAAAAGAAAGACGTGAATTTAGATTGACAAAAAGATAGAAAAAGATTGACATGGATAGATAAATTATAGAATGAGATAGGAAAGAGAGGATTGAAAAAGATAGGCGCGAATTCAGATTGACAAAGAGATACAATGGGATACATGTTTTCTCTCTATTTCTATCATAAAGATTCAAAATGATTCAAAGGGATAGGATCTCTATCTTTTTACTTCCAGCAGGGTGGATTTGTGCGTTCCTAGAATTGCTATCCTCGACAATTTGGTTGAGGGGAGCCGCGGGACGGAGAGAGAGGCGGTGCTCAGTCAAGCGTGACCGACAGCATGATGGCCGCATTCTCAGCGCGTTAGTTGCATCAAGTTGCGTCATGCCTTTAAATGCAACATAAATAATTCATGTGATCCTGCCTGTTTATGTTTGGAGTCCCAGGATTTGTGTCGATGGCCACTGCGGGCCATGATCGAAATCGACTATCGATTTTTAGTGGTCGCTACCCCCCTCCCGAATTTGTTCGTTTACCTGAAAGAAAAATTCCCTGTTTTTGCTTCAATTTAGTCAACATTACCCAGGGCCCTTGGACTTGTTAAATGAGCATGGGATTTTAAATGCGAAAAACTCAGTTTTAGAAAAAATGGAAAAAGAAATACTTTTTATTAACTTCTTGTAAATTAAAGTTTAGTTACTTCATAAGGAATGTTCAAGGAATAATTTCTAACCAATAACTTTTAATTTTGAGCCCTCCCTCCAATCCATCCCCTTGTATTGTGTCCGGAAAATTCCCCAAAAAATTCAAAATAGCAGTTTTATGTAAAATTCAATTGTTTAAACAATTTTTCCCTCTGTAAATCGTAAAAAGTTATTATTTTTCGTGATGAATAATGCAGTTTATGAGTATCAAGAGTAATATTTCTTTTTGAACATATTTGGCAATTATTTAAACAATGTTCATTTGTTTAAACAATTCTTTTTTCTGTGAATCTTAAAAGCTGTTTTTCTGACATTAATGACACAATGAACGAACGTTGAAAGTAATATATTTTTTTAATTATATTGAGCAATTATTAAAACAATTCCCATTCGTTCGTTTCCGCTATAAATCTTGAAAAGTTACGATTTTTTGGAATGTTATTTAAATAAGTTACACTATGTCGCTTATTATTCAGTATTTTCTTATCTCAGAGCTTATACCCTCTTTACTTAAACAATAATTATTCGGCGGAAAAAATTATACGAATAGAAATTGTTCAATTGCAAAATATGTTAAACAAAAAATATTATTTTCGACATTCATCAACTACATCATTCATCCCGAAAAATAGAAAATTTACACGAATTGTAGAGGATAAAACTTGTTAAAAAAATAGTCATTGTTTAAACAATAGTCATTGTTTAAACAATTGAAAACTCGTTGAATTTTTTGTTAAAAATCAAATTTTCTAACTGAAATTTTAACTATTCTATTTTTGGTTTAAAATTTATTTTTTTTTCCGATAAAAATTCAACAATTTGGTTGAAAATGCATATTTTTTAGTTGAAAATTCAAGTAATTGGTTGAAAATTCATGTCTTTTGTTGTCAATTTGTCTTTTTTGGTATAAAATAAATCTCCTTGGTTGAAGTTTAATCCTTTTGATTGAAAGTGCAACTGCTCGGTTGAAAATTAATATGTTTTTGGTGACGATTCAACTATTCTGTTGGAAATTCGTCTTTTTTGGTTGAATTCAACTGTTTTTGATTTCAAATTTAAACCTTTTTTTGTTGAAATAATAAGTATTAAATGTTTTGTTGGAAATTCATTTTCCTTTTTGTTGAAAATTCATCGGTTTAGTTGAAATTTCAAGTATTTGGTCGTAAATTAACCATTTAATCGTGATTTTACTTTTTTTTTTCAAATTTAACAATTTGTTAGAAAATTCAGCTTTTTTGTTGAAAATTCATCTATTAGGTTAAGGATTGAACTATTTTGTTGAAAATTTTTATTTTTCGTTGGATTCAACTGGTTTATAATTATTTTTTTTAAAGTAATTCTTTAAACTAAAAATTTAACTATTGCATTTTTGGTTGAAAACTTATCTTTTTTAGTTGAAAAATCAACTATTTCGTTGAAAATTTGATGTATTTTGTTGAAAATTCATCCTCTTTTAGACTCAAAATTCATCTTCTTTTTGTAGGAGAGTCATCTTTCTTGTTTAAAAATTCATATTTTTTGGTTGAAAATTCATCTCTCTTGGCTAAAAATGAACTTTTTTGTCGAAAATTCAACTGTTCGCGTTAAAAATTCATCTGTTCTTGAAAAAATGCGTCTTTTTGGCTTGGAAATTCAATTGTTTGGTTGAGAATGTAACTACTACATTTCTTTGTACCGATAATATTGGTCTATATATATGTATATATGTATATGTATATGTATATATGTGTTTGTATATATGTATAAGTATATATGTATATGTCTATATATATATCGAAAAGGATTTAATTTTATTCCACACTCGACCGGAAAACCCACCTTTTGCCCCGGATAAGCGGGGCGAATGTAGAATATTTTTCCCAAAAACTAGTTTTGCGGGGCAAAAGTAAAATAAGCGGGGCGAAAGTAGAATTAGCGAGGCGAAAGTGAAATTAGCGGGGCGAAAGTAACATTAGAGGGGCGGAAGTAAAATTCAGCAGGGCAAAAGTAAAATTTAGCGGGGCAAAAGTAATTTTTTTCAAAAAATTTAAAAAAAGTCAAAAATATCGGAAAAATTTTTTAATTTCCAAAAAATCTCTTTAAAAATTTGTAAGATAATTAAAGAACGATCGGCATTCTATCCAACAGAATGCGAAGTTGTTTCGACCCCGCTTTTCAGGACCAAAAAGTGGCGTTTCAGTCGAGAGTGTGGAATAAAATACTATATGCAACACGAGGAAAAAGTAGATTTTTCCCTTGGGCGATTATACTGCCCATACGAGAATATTTGTCCCTCTGGAACAATATTCTCGTTCGGACAGTAAACTCACCCGCGGGAAAAATCTTCTACTTTTGTCCCTTGTTGCATAATGTACTATTATTTTTTTATCAGATAAGTGTCACGTGTTAAAAAACCTTTACCACGTAATATGTGCACGCTCCCTAATCTATTTTTTAGAATTTTTGAAAAAATTGGATTTTAGAAAATAGTAGGAATATTTGATTTTTTGAACTTTTTGGTACCTACTTTCAGGAAAATAATGCAAAAGGTTTTATAAAAATCCGTTGGCCACTAACTGTCATTTTTTCCTTTTTTGCGGTCATGTTCCACATTCCTGGTTTCATAACTACTGATATGTGCAACTTTAGCAATAATGCTATATTTTTTCAACACTGTTGGGAAAAATAAGATTTAGTCGAACTGAAGTTTGTGATAATTGGAAATTACGGTTTTTTCAGTAAAAACTCTTGAATATATTTGGATATCAACATACTGTACATTGTTAGAAATGTTAAAAAAATTCAGACATATTTAGGATACCGAAATAACGGAAATTTACGAAATTAGGTTGCTGAAAACGAAATTCAGTAACTTTTATAGTAAATTTGCTAAATTTTTATTTACATTCAAAAACGGTATTTGAAAATTACAAACAGTTTCATTAAATTCCTAAATGGTAACAGAAATATAAGTCATCGTGACCGAAAGTGTGCAGTTAGCAACTGCGCACTCCTCGCTTCACGATTTCCTTCGAAGCGGACAAAGCATGGTGGTTGTGATCATGGATGGTAATGCACTGCAAAAGGTGGAGTTGAATCATAACGATGCCATAAACCTATTTTTTCCTATATTGAATGATCTCAAGCGTGAAAAGGATTCGAAATTTGCTCGAGAAGAAGAAACAGAAAAAAGTGTTGAAATCGCTTGCTCGGTTGATGAGCAAATTATATTAGCAATAAAATAGTTACAAGATACTGCGATCATCTGCCTCGCAAATGAACTTCTAAAAAGGTACATCAGGACCGCAAGTGACTAGGAGCAACTGCGTAAATTAATAATTAATCCAGGTTTAAACTGAATATATTGAATATTTACTGTTAGAAGTAAGTTCATGAAATTTCATGAAAATGTTAGTGAAGCTTTTTACACTATGGTTAGTGAAAAACACATTGAAATTTCATGCAACACTGAAATTTAAAAAGCCTTATTGAAATTTCGATGTAAGTTTTGAAACTATTTTAAGAGATAGTGTATTGAATTTTTTGTAAATATTCATGAATATCCTATGGATATTCAATGTAAATAGTGAAACTTTTTTGAGAACAGTTCTCTAAAATTACTTCTTTCGAAATGACAAAGTAAAACCAATTTCGTACTTGTCATTGCAAAAAATGTATCAGTCGATAGAAAAATATATCACATACGAAGCTTCTAAATTCAATTTCATGAATTATTTTTAAATTTTGTTCATATTTTCATTTAGGTTTATTAAATTTAATATAAAATGTTACATCATTTTCAATGCATGTTTATAAAATTTACGTAAACCACAGTGAAACTTATTCAGTCACCAATAATATTTTATGTACAAGCAGTTGAAACAGTTTTCAGTCAATTTTATGAAATTTCAATAACTTTCGCTTCAAAATTAAGTTTCGTGTCACTGAAAATTAATGAATATGGTCTGAAATTAATTTTAAAAACGATATTTATGAAATTTCAGTGACATAAGTCATTGAAAACTGACTGAAATTTCAGGAGATTTCTAACAGTGTACTGAATATATTTGTCTTAACAATATAAATTATAGTAAATCTATATGTGAACAAATTTTATATGTAAATGACAACGTATGTATCTAGGTTATGTAATATACTCAATGAAGCAAGTGTGTTTATATAACTTTACTCAAATATGCTTACTATTTATATTGTCAAGACAAATACAGACTACATATTTTGCATTAAAATTAATGAACCGAAAAAATGTGTTAGTCCCTTGAAAATCCTAGTTACAGTAACTGAAAGTTACTAAATTGTAACAGAATTTTCTGAAAAATGTGCCTAAAGCTTTATGCAGTTGTCGCTGCTGAAATTTCTGTTTCTGTTTAGGAAAATTTAGAAACGGTTTCTTCATATAAGGCTTTAGTGACGCGTCTCTGAAAGTTCCTACAGAAATTTCCAACAGGTTATATAAACTGTACAAAACTAACGGATTTACATAGGGGTTTAGCTCATTAAAAAAGAATTCAAGTTTATCTAGTGCGAAGACTTAACAGTTGCAGTTCAAAGTCGGGTTTATTCACGCTTGATAACTTAAACCGCGATAAAGCCAAAAGGTTAAGCCTCTACTTCAGCCCAGGTACAGTGTGGGCTTACTATAGACGTGCAGTATAGAGAAGTACAACCATACACATAGAAGTCGTTTTGCAAAGAGTAAAAGAGATAGCTATCGTAAGAGGGAGTAAGCAAGAGAGAGAGAGTATGTGTGTGTGTGTGAGAGAGATAAATGCACGAGTGTTTGGACTTCTGTCTATGCCTCTATACAGGATATGTAACGCCAGGCATTTCTCAAGATTCGCCTCCGGTGTAAAGTACTGTAGACTAAGGGGGGACTTGCTCTCGAGAAACGTGGTTTGCCCAACGCATTATTTCAAATTGCCACTTTGCCCCAGTATCCCACGCAAGGGGAATACGCTAAATTGGTACAATCTAAATTCCATTCTATATACAGACACATTATACATGCAAGCACCTTTGCTTTAACACACACTGCACTAAATATGCGTCAAAACATCCACAGAAAAAACTGGGGGTTCGGCAATGTTACGACTCAAGAAAAAGTTAGCATCCTTTACAACTGAGACGCCAATAGAACTCTTTTTGATGGTTCCTTTTTAGTTTGTTGATATCCGATAGATGGCCATTCACGGGTGCCGACGTTTTCAACTACGCACGTACCGAAAAGCTCGGACCTATTTGAAATCAATAAATACTATGAATAAACATACAGATAAATATTAACAAAAGTTTTTTTTCATCAGATTAAATTGGATGAGAGAAATGCCAGACTTCTTAAAATAATTCAATATTAACGTTATATTTATATTATATCATTTTAAATAGGCCCACGCTTTACGGTGCATGCGCGATTGAAAACGTTGGATTTTCAACATAACTTTAAAAACTGTCAAATTCTATGTACATTATCTTCCTTTCAAGAATAACTAATCTTTGCAATTTTATTTTCTTTATTAAATTTTCCCCAATGCAATATTATTTAATCTGAATTATAAAATAAAAGGTGCATCATTAACTTGTAAAATCTTCGAAGTGAGTCGAGGCAAAAAATGAGTTCTGTACAAAAAGTCTCCATCAGAACTCATACTTTGGTTTCCTTTGGAACAATTTATCATTTTGTGTTCCTCTTCATCAAGAGAGGTTCTTTTTTGTAGCAGATCCCTTGGAACCAAAAATCGGTTTCTTTTGTGTGTGATTTACCTGTGGTGCCGTGCATAAATTAAGTGAAGTTACGTGGTCAAAACCATTTCTTATGTATGATATTCTGAAGTCTGCGAATCACATAGAAAAAACTGGGGCTTCTATTAGAACCGATTTTTGGTTCCAAGGGAGCTGTAACAAAAAGGAACCTCTCTTGTTGTAAATGAACCCAAAATGATAAATTGTTCCAAAGGAACCCACGGTGTGGATTCTAATAGAGACTTTTTGTAGTGAACTCATTTTCCGCCTCGACTCACTTCGAAGATTTACCAAGTTGATGATGAACCCTTCATGTTATAACAGAGATTTAATGGCATTTCACAAGAAACTAAAATTATCGAGATTATTCATTCTGGAAAGCAAGATAATGGATATGAAATATGACAGTTTTAGGGTTATGTTTAAAACTTTTACCGACTGTAGATCTTTTTTATTCATGCCGCCATCTATCAGATATCAACGAACTAGAAAGGAATCCTCAAAAACAGTTCTTTTGCAGTCTCAGTTCTAAAGGATGCCAACTTTTATTTGAGCCGCAACATCGCCGAACCCTAAGCTTTTTCTATGGCAGATTTTATTGTAAGCAGCTGTTTTTCATCGCAATCTGGTGTCTTAAATGTTACCCATTCCGATAAACTTTGTGTACACAGAGAAAAATGTTTGAATGATGCAAACACATTTCATTTGAATCAAGCACATTTTGTCTTTGATATGGGGTCAAACAAATGTTCGTATGGTTCAGTGAAATTCTTTGGTTGACCTTATCTATTTGATTTGAATAAATTTTTATATAGATAAAAAAAATTCCTTGTTTAAATAAAATAAAGTTCTTGTTTACTTTAAACCTTTATTGTTTTAAATACATCAAAGATTTTGTTCCTTAAACTTCAATAAATTTTATAATCCTTACTTCTTTTAAACTCCCCGTCGAGATTCGTGGTATGCGCAACGAAGGTACTGTAACATGTTTCAGGAGCCTTTATATGCATTAAAATTATAGTCTTTATTGTGAGAAGGCCTTGTTTTTTCTAAGGAACTATCGTATCTTCGATTTGCAGATTATATTTTTTGTTTGCATCAAACAATTATTTGTACAAACTCAAATATATAGGGTAAGGAGGGGCAGCGCCGACCAGTTAACAGTCAATGATTTTTTTAAAGTTAATAAGATGTACAATTGATCCATAAGAATTTCTATTTATATATCTATAGAGATTTGTCCTGTAATGTAATACATTAAACAATGATTGTGAAAATGGCCCTAAGGAGTTTTTCTACTAGTGTTTTTATGTTTATTGCATCAATTATGCCAATGTGTATTTAATAAACTGTATTATTAGGTATTTTCACTTACTACTCATGCATTCATGCGACCAAAATCTTAAATTAATGTTACTTTTTCTAAACCATTAGTAAGTGAAAATACCTAATAAATACAATTTATTGAATAAAAAAGAATGTCCTTTTGTTTTATTTGTAAATTGTGATTTCGATTTCACAGTAAACATATAATTATTTATCTTTCTCAAAATAGTGCCATCAGGTCCTTTTAGGATTTTTTCCTGGAGATAAAAAATGTTCACTGTAAATGAACTAGCCAGCTTTCACCGTAAAATTTCTCCAAATTAAAACTTTTTACCATTAATCTTTAATAGTTAGGCCTTCCAGAAGGACGAAAATATTAATTTTTTCATATTCAGGTTCTGTGAGTTACACTTCGGCATAATTAATGTGATAAGCAAACATGAAAACACCAGTCGAAAACTATAATGAAACGATTTTATATTAAGAAACAAATTTTAATGACAAAAGGCACAATGTAATAATATACATTTATGAAAATAATATAAAATTTTTAGGGTAGCTGAGGATTTGAGTTAATGCCAAAAAGGAGAAAATATTAAAGTAACCATGATAATTAAAATTTGTACTTTATTTTGCAATATCTAAATAAGCATGCCCGGGACGAGGTACAGAAATAAATGTAATATATCATGTCAGTCCATGAGTTTATGCGTATATTTGAAGACTTTAAATGTAAAGAAGATGATAATGTATTCGTTAAAGCCAAAGAAGCTTTAATAAAAGAGAATTCACAATCACCTAATTACACTTGTCGATGATTTAATTTTTTATTTTAAAAGGTGTGTGCAAAAATGTGGGGGAAGTATTTTTTTATTGATGCCAATTATGGATACAATGACGGGACAAATAAAAAATTAAAAGATAAGTAATGATTTTAATTTTTAGTTAGCTGCCTCTACCATGCAATCTGTAACACGCATGTTGTGATCTGAGATCAAGAATCTCCTTCCTCACACTTAATTAATTTTGAAGAAAAAATAAAGCATTGTCATCTGATATATAAGTCATATACAAGTTAGTATATATATCAGTCTTTTACTGCATTACTGCTCACACGAAGTTCTTGAATAATCAGTTTTTAGTCCTCCATATCGTGCCCATTCAAAAATGAAAACTTTTTGTGGAATTCTAGTTCTAATACTCGTGGGTTTCATCCATATTCCACGTAAGTGTAATATAAATATTTGTATTTTTAAATTTGGGACATCAATCTATAGATATTAAACCCTAGAATCTGGATGTTATCTTCAAAAATCCTTGATTTTTAAGCTTAACATCTATAGCTGGCTGCCCTAAATTTAAAAATCCAAGCTCATAAGCATTGCAATTTGGTGATTGTGAATTCTCTTTTGTTAAAGCTCCTTCGGCTTTAACGAGCACATTCTCATCACGTGTCTCGCGTTTCGCACTCGATTTTGTCCAAAATGGGAACTTTTCTGCATATCGAATGTATTTTATATTTATTTCGGCACATCGGCTCGGGAATTCTTATTCAGATATTGCAAAATAAAGTACAAACTTTATTTTTCATTATTTCTTTAATATTTTTTCTTTATTTCACATTAATTTTTATTCTCAGCTACCTTGAAAAATGTATCATTTCAATAAATGTATATTATTGCAATTCATAATATGGCTCTTTTTTAGGCAAACAATATTTGTCTTTTCATTTTTTTTCTTTATTTTGTATAGTTTTTGCAAAAATTTAATTCCTTCATTTTTAATGTTGTTATTTACGATTTGAACAAAAGCCGCGCATCCTATTTAAAATGATTATTAACAACATTTTATCTCTTTTTGGGATAAACAACTGTTGTCAATTCATTTTTTTCGTAGCTTGTGTCGTTTATCAAAAATTTTAATTTTAATTTTCAATGTTATTTTTTATTACTCACACAAAAACTATGCGTTCTAGCAAAAAATCATTAACAAAAAATGTGTAGATATTTTTTGGATGCACAATTTTTATTCATTATCTGGTTTCGTAATCTTACATGGTTTGATCGCAAAATAAAATTTAGTGAAATGTAAAAATGATGTGCAGAATATTAATTAATAAAATAGTGAATGATAAAATAAAATAATAATTGGTAGCTTTCTGATTCAGATAGGTTTTATTCTAAAAGCTTCAAAATTAGGAAATATTTAAATATAAAAGAGTGAAAATTGTGAAAACTTTGAAGACGTAGATTCTAAAATAAATAAAAACCTCAAAAATCAGAAAATATCTAAACGAGAGACAACTAAAATATTTAATAGGGCTTGTTAAGGCCTATACCATCTTTTGTGATCCTGAAAGGTTTTGATTGAAAAATCTTTAGATATAAAAAAAAAACAGGATAGGCTTCAATAAAACTTACTAAATCTCTTACGGTAAAAAGTATAAGTTTCGAAATATTTCTTTCTTTTGCATTGGACGCCATCAAAGATTGATCAGTTTTTATTTAGAAAGTTTCAACCTGAAAAAAATGTACATCAAAGCTTAAAAAACTGGTACATTTTGATTAAAAATTGTTTCCTCGTACTTATAATTGAAGCCTTGGAAGATGTAATAAATAATTAAAAAAGAAGCATTTTTCATATTGTACGGAATCAATTTCTAAACGGCTTTTTTTCGTGTTAGCAAAATGTGCTTAAATAAAACCAGAATTGTTATCTCTTGAAAACTTCCAGAGTTAAATATTGCTATATTTTACATAGTTATATTTTTAAAATCTTTAATTAAATTGATTAGCGTCAAACTTCAGACAATCGCAATAAATAAATTTTTCAAGCCTTCTTTGTAGTGCAGCAATTCAGATTGCTCAAGCCAAGAAAGTATTCTCATAATACATCAATTTTGCCCATCTTCAGTATGTAAATTTTTCAAATTCGTAAGACTGTAAGACCATCAAATTTTTTGTCCATGTTTAGTTAAATTT
>JAABKJ010017545.1:2042765-2117901 GCA_011634705.1 Andricus grossulariae
CATCTTCAGTATGTAAATTTTTCAAATTCGTAAGACTGTAAGACCATCAAATTTTTTGTCCATGTTTAGTTAAATTTGGGTGATTCTAAATGTCAAGTGAAAATTAAAACCTTGTCAGAGATAACGTAGGATCGACAAAAATAAATTTTTGGCTAACGATATATTCCATTCTATTTGTCTTAGTATATACGTTCTTGAAAAAACAATCTCATATGATAAAGTATATCAACATTCTCTCAATTTAAATACAGTTTCAAGAAAATCATATTGTTCTCATTATTTCTGCCCAGGGTTTAATTTACGCTGCTTATCTAATTCTAAATTTATGATTTCAACTAAACCATTTTTATCTCGAATCCTGTTAAATTTATTCATATGTAGGCATCCTGGATCCAAAAAAATCTCGTTGTGAAGTAATCTGCTAATATCGACAGACAGCTTATATTATAGTTCTGTTTCCCTGTTGTTTTTCACAATTATTCATAGTTTTCGTGATACAAGAGCATGAAAACTTGATTATTGTCAATTTTTTTACAGAATTAGGTGCAGGTGGATTGCCAGAACATCTTAATAAAAATAAGGCTTTCGTAGAATTAACGGATGGCAGTACTTTTGTAGAAATAATGGAATCATTTCCCATTCATTACGTACCCGACTGGCTGCATCCACCAGACATTGCAGAACCTGTTGTTACCCCTGAGGCTTTTATACGAATGGAAGATGAGACCCATTTGTATTTCAAATTCGGCTCTGAGGGTTATAATCCTTATCCTCATATTCCAAAGTTGGTGGAAATACATCACTTTGATAACAATTACTATTTAGCTGGAAATTTCAAAAAGCATTTTCCCACCCTTCCTTATTATTATTGGCCCATGAATAGGATGCCACCCAAAAATTATATTTATGTGAAAATGCCACAGAGCCCTATATATTTCGCAAAACTAAGACAATATGATGAGGCAGCGAGAGAAGCTAGAGCTAGAGATATGGATACAGAGATGAGTGATTCCTTCATTCAATCCCGTTTATCTTCTAAGAGAACCCACTCACCTCCTGAGACATCCCACGCAAATACTAAGCAAAGGATAAACTGAAAGCCGGAAATCTCAATATCCTTTGAATATTTGAAGGATATCTCAAGATGTGTATGAGCACTTTTCTAAATTAATTTGTATGATAAGGATGTCCTCAAGATATTCAAATGTTCATTATGGAAAAGTATAATAAATTATGTATACTAATAGCAAATATTCAATTCAATAACATGAGATCCTTTAAAATTCCATAAAATCATTAAAATCCTCGGAAATCTTATAAAATCCCTTGAAATATTTTAAGATATCTTAGCACCTTATAGGTCCTGTAAAATCGTTACATATCTTCCGAAATTCAACGAAGTTCTTGAGAACTGCATGAAATTTTTTCAAATACCTTCAAATCATTAAAGTCTTTGAAAATCTCTTGTTACTTTTTAAACTTCTTGAAAATTCGTTTGAATCTTCTAAAATACCTTCAAGCATTCCGAATTGGGATATTTTAGAACGCCACTTTAACTGATAAAGTCTGGAGAATATTGTGAGGCCTTTTTCGAGTCTGGGGAATTAATCGGATTCTTTGATACATCAAGATAATTATTTCTCAATCAAATAATAGTTATTTTCAGTGTACTCTCTAAATCCAAATTAGTGCAATTGCACGAAGTACTAGTGAAATTCTACTCAATTTGC
Source organism: Andricus grossulariae (assembly GCA_011634705.1). Classification (NCBI taxonomy): domain Eukaryota; kingdom Metazoa; phylum Arthropoda; class Insecta; order Hymenoptera; family Cynipidae; genus Andricus; species Andricus grossulariae. The sequence goes on from JAABKJ010017545.1 coordinate 2,044,496, forward strand.
TAGAGAAAAGTGAATAAGTAAAGATTAGTAGGAAGTTTTTATGAATTTGACAGTGTAGAGCTGAAAATCGTTTGATGAGGATATATGAATTTATTTAGGGATGCACATATAATATTATTGATAAGAAGCTTATAGAAATAGGAAACGTAACAAATAGAAGTGTTTGATAAAAGATGAATATGCCACTTACACCAAAACAACATTTTTACAAGTTTCTGGTTCAAAATTAAAATACAAAAATAATTTAGACACCTAATCTGTTTCACTTCGTTTTATTCACTTTTGCACTCTAATTCTATTTGCTTTTGCACTTTAAGCAAGTTATAAACACAACAAAATTTGATTTAAAATTTATCATTTATTATTTGAGTGATTTTCGACTCCAATGAAATAATTAAATAATATCCCGTGAATCAAATTGTAAGGAATGTCGAATTTATTTTCAAGTTGCCACTAACACTTTTGTATACACTAATGAGATCCCGAGATACCCTTTCTTCAAAAGGTGAGAAAAAGTGAAATGATCACAAAAACCTTATTCTTGAGATGTTCGATACTTGAAATGTTTTTCAAATCCTGTTCAGTTTTTGTTCAAACAATTTTTTTCCACAATTCCCATTTTTAGCATCTCTGAATAAAAGATAAAATTTTTTGCCTATATCAAGGTAAGATCTCTTGGAAGCACAAAGAAATCTTACCGATCGTATGAAAACTTCTCTCCACGAATTGTTGTTAAAGAATTGCGCTTTTTGAAAAGAATTTCTGGAATTTTCATTTGTTAATGAAAAATCATTTTTTGTTTTGAAAGAAAACTTGGCTTCAAGATACAGAGCCCGATGTAAGGCAGTCCTCATTCTCGTGCTCAGATGCAATCCTTTTGCAAGTCTATCCTTCTTTCAACGCATTGAAGTTTATTCGGAATGATTTGAAATCAGCTGATAAACAATTAAGGTGTATTTTCTGGCTGGTCAGAGGAAGCTTGAATTATTTTCTATTTGTTATAAACAAATAAATAGTACAAACCGCTCTTTTCAAAGGTAATGTTGATTTTTCTCAGCATGAATGATTCCTTACCATCATAGTTTGCCGTCTTACAATAACTGTCATTTACTACAACGACTGTCATTTAGTGCTACTTTTCAACAGAGTTCTATTGTAGATTCTCATTATTTTCTTCGTTTGTATATTTATCTCATTTTTTATAGAGATTTTTTATTATTTAGCCAACTTTGTAAGCAAATATTTTCCTTGAACAAGCATCTGCTTGAATTTTTATGACGTTAAGTGCCTGAAGAAGGTTGTCTTAATTGTATAGCATTTTTTGTATGCGAGTGATACTTTGAGGTCTCCGTGAATCAAAATTAGTGAAATTCAACTAATTTCTAGTGAAATTGTACAGATTTTCTAAGATATTAAAGATTGGTATGAAATTACTAATTCGATTAGTGGAGATATTTCCAAATTCGATAGTAGAAAGCAACTAATTGTTTGATACAAATGAGTAAAACTTAAGACTGTATATAATAATTTTAGAAAAGCTGTAAAAATAAAAAACGTGAAAAATTTAAATATGTGATAGATCAACACGATAGTGTATTAGTTTCAACTCTACTAAGGCTATAAGAAGGTTATATTGCGACGTTGTAAACCTTGCAGCCTGTCTCGAATTTAAAAACATTCCCTTCTGACAAACAAGTTTTGAAATATTATTTCTTCAAAACTGCCTCTTAGATAAATTCTCGCTAAAAAAAATAGACAACTTCTCTAATTTTTCTTTTCGGCTTATAATTTTTTATTATTATTACCTATAATGTACACGATTTCAGAGATAAGGAAAATAATTTCAATTTCTGCTTTAACGAACCCTACTATGGAATTTTTAACACGCATTTTGTAATCGAAAATACTTCTGAAGGTTTTATGGGTAATAAATCTAATCTAATAGATAAGTCAGGCACAAGTTAGTATATATAGCAGGCTTTTATAGCGCCACTGCTCACTTGGAGTTCTTAAATAATCAGATTTTATTTCTCTATATAATTGTGCCCATTAAAAAATGAATCTTCTTATCGGAATTCTAGTTTTAATATTTGTATGTTTCATCCATATTCGACGTAAGTGTCATATAACAACTTGGATTTGGGACAGCAAACTATAGATATAAGGCCCTACAATCTGGATGTTAACTTTCAAAATCCTGGATCCTTAACGCTTAATATCCATAGATTGCTATGCTAAATTTTAAAATTCAAAATCGTAAACGGTACATTTCTGAACTGAAGCATCTAAACTAAAGATTAAAGAACGTTAAACTTTGAAGATGTTGCACTTAAATTATTCAAAGCCTCAAAACTCAGAAAATCTCCAAACGAGAGACAATTAAAATATATTTGGTTCCCTCACGTTGAACGCCATTAAAAATTAAATAATTTTCCTTCAGAAGGTTTTAACCTGACCAAAACTCACACCCAAACAAACAAACCTGGTAGTTTTTAATTTAAAAAGGTTTTTATTCCTGAAAAGTGAATATTTTATTTCAAGTACTTAGAATTGAAGTTTTGGCAGAGGTAACCTATCTGATGTTTATGTGGAAGATTATGACCTAATTCGGCACTAATTTGGCACATGCTTTTTTTCATAGCGCTATTCTCGTGATCCAAAAGAGTTAACTAACAGCTCGAAGATACTTTGTTGTTTTTTTTTTAATTCAAAAATAAAAAAGTCGTGCAACTCTTTATGTATGAAAATCAGAGTTCTTGGGGTGGCGCTGTTCCTTTGACAAATGTTTTCTCAGAGATGAATGCTTCTTTCAGGATGTTAGTTTCACGGTTTGATAAAGCCAGCTTGACCTCAAATCGTATTGGCATTTTTTGTTCAAAATGATTGCGTGAAAGTTAAACAGTCTTTTGTTTTTCTTGTATAATTCGTTGTCTCAAATTTATGAAAATTTGTTGCTATAAATCAAGCAAATAATAATGTCAAGCTTCAGACATTTATGATAAATAAATTTTCAAAGCCTTCTAAGTAGTGCAGCAATTCGGATCTGTAAGACGGTTAAATTTTTTTCCGTGTTTGGTTAATTTTAGATGATTCTATAAGTTGAGGAAAAATTAAGCGATTGATAGAGATAACGTTAGATCAATAAAAATAAATTTCTGCCCGAGGATATATTTTATTCTATTTGTCGTAGTATATCTGTTTTCAAAGAAACAATTACATATAATGAAGTATGACAACATGCTCTCAGTGTGAGTAAAGTTTAAGGAAGTGCATCTGTTTTTTATTACCTCTGTTAAGAATTTCATTGCACCTGCTGTTTTGATTGAAAATTTATGATTTGAACTAAAGAATTTCTATCTCGAATTCTGTTGAATTCACTCAACTTTACTTGAATTATCTACTATATTTTAAAAGATTACTAACACATTTACGAAGATTGTCCTGCATTTTCTGAGATCCATTTGACTTCTCTAGAATCAACTATATTTCTCTGAAATTTCCTTAAATGCTCATAAATATTCCCTTATTTTTGTTAATTCTCTTGAGTTCAAAATTTTGTGCCATTATCTATGAATCTGAGTTATCACAAAAATAAGGTGACCGTGGGATTCCGAGTTGAAAAAAAGTACAAAGAAAAATTACTTTGGAAAGGGCATTCATTATATTATTTGATAATTACATAATTGACCTTGTTGAACAATAGATAAAAAATATACTCTCTCACAGAAGTTTTTGTTCAAATTATGAATACCGATTTGATGTGAAGGCATCACGAAACCAAAAGAATCTTGATGTGAAGTAATATGCTAATTAACTTTTTTTCCAACAAAATTAGGTGCAGGTGGAACATGGCCAGAACGCGTTAAAGAAGAACACGCTTTCGTGAAATTTACGGATGGCGCTTCTTTTGAAGAAAAGATTGGTGGATTCTCCAGGGCTATCGTACCGGGTTGGCTGCAGCCATCAGCTGTTAGAGAGTCTGTTGTTGATGCCCCTGAGGTTTTTATACGACTGGACGACGACACGCATTTGCATTTCGTAGTCCACAGAGCGACAAATATCAATGACCATTATATTCCAAAGTTGGTGGATGTACATTACAAAAAAGGCACTTATTATTCTGCTGAAGATTTCAAACCGCACGATTTTCATTCTAGGATATATGCTCGGTTCTATAATAATATGCCACCGCTATATTACGTTTATGTAGCAATACCAAACGACCCTAACATCTATTTTGCGAAGTTGAGAAAATATAATGAGGAAACGAGAGAAGCCAGAGTTAGAGAAGCTAGAGCTAGAGAAGCTAGAGCCAGTGAGATGGATACAGAGATGAGCGAATCCTCTACATCTCTTGTACCTGCTAAGAGGTCTCACCCTACTCCTGAGACATCTCACGCAGATTCCAGACGAAAGCAGTTCTGAAAGGGCGGATACCGTTAAGAAATCTGAATGTATATCATGAAAATGTATATTAAATGATGTATATTCAATTGTTTAAATGAATAAATTTATTATTCAACAATATAAAAGAATTTGTATCAAGGGCGTAAAGCTATTTTGCCTCGTGTGACTGCGGCCCTCGCTTCGCTCGGGCAGCAAATTCACACTCGTGAAAATATCCTTCTTTACGCCCTCGATACACAATATACTATTTTGTTATTTAAGTTCTCCTCCTCTTTCCTCCACTAACGGGCTAGCTGGCATACCAGCCTGCCCGTTTCCGCTGAGACAGCTGGCATACCAGCCCTTTTCGGCCGACTCGCTTACTAACTTCATCCCCCCCCCTCCCCCCAACAAACAAACTAGATATCCGCTATCTCTTTCTATCCTATGAGATACACATCACGCCCTCCTTCCACCTTCCTCGACATCTATCCACTATGCATGTATCCTTTACAAACATGGCTACATTCCCTCTCACTCCCTCCTATGGTTCCCCTAACTCTGCTTTCTCTTGTTATCTAATGAGATAACTCCTTTTCGCTCTATCTTAGTAGATAAAAATCCATTATCCCTGAAGATTATCCTTCTTACTATTAACCAACAATTACCATCCAAAAGTAAGGAGCATATCAGGTTGAAGAAAGAAGTTGAGGGGGAACAGATAAAGCCACCGTTTATGTTTAGGAAAGGAATGGGAGTGACAAAATATATGTTCTGAATTATCTAGTAAAAGGATCAAAAGGAAGAAAGGGAAAATAATAGCAATGTTTGTGGATGGTTTAGAAAAGAAGGGACGAGAAAAAAATTAGGTGAGAGATGGAAGGGAGTATAGTGAGAAAAAGTAGAGAAGTTTAAATATTTCATATATAGCTTGCAGACAAAAAGAGATTATAGATATGGGGATAGGAGAAGGAAGGTAAAAAAGGTATTGCCGCTATTGGGCTATGAAGCAGACATATGGAGATGGAAAGAAAGGGAAGATCTTGAGTGGTTACAAGAGAGACATATAAGGATAAATTAATTACCAAAGCGGAAAAGAGGACATTGAAGCATAAGGGAAAGCTAAAGAAAGAAAAAGGAGGGGAATGAGCGAAAAAGTGTTTGTAGGAGGTAGGAGAGAGGAAAGGGAGGTCCGTAGAATTAACGAGATGGGAAGAAGAAAGAAAGTTCTTTACGGCTAGAAATATAGGAGAGGGGACTGGAGTAAACTATGAAGAATTGGAAAAAAGAGACTGGGTAAGACAATTAATAGAAATATGGGATATGATTGAGGAATGAAAATATAATAAATAGTATAAGATGATAAAAAATGATATAAAGATTTTAGGGGAGGATGAATAGTGAATTAAATAATTGGAGAGGACTAGAGGAGTGAATGAGAAAGAATAAAAGAGTGAATGTGAAAAAAATGAACAGCTGAGGTAGAAGAGTAGTGACAGATAAAGGAAACGGAAGTAATTTAAAAGCGTAAATTATTAATTATTATTCATAGTATTATTAGTATTATTATTATAGTATTATTAGTCATAGTATAAGTATAGATTAGCATGCTTTTCTCGATATCCGAACAAAATTCCGAATATATAAAAAATATATCTGAAATGATGATAGGTACTTGATAATAATTATACAGATAATGAAGATTCATTTTAAATCCTTCAGGCAAAGCTTGACAACCTAGATGTTATTTACGAGATAATGATAACAAAATTCTTCTGTATGAAGGATATGCCCAAACTCTTGTTGAACCCAAGTGATCCAAAAGTAAGTACCTTAAGTGGAAAATTTTTGGTCTTTTTTCCAAATAGCTTTTGCAAAAATATGATGATTATGGTATATAATATTGTCTATAGTTGAGTAACTCTGTAATATTTTGTCTTAACTTTTTTTCCATTTTTTCCATTTTCAGCATGATGTAAATCCATGGGCTGAAATAGCAAAAGCTCTCTTTGGATTATCGAATTATACCAAAAATACAATTATGATGAAAATCTTACAGGATACTAAAGCATTTATCTCTGATTCAAAAATGCCCTACTATGAAAAAAAGGCCGCAGAATTGCAAATCGCCATGGAGGTAAAAAAGACGTTTTTTCATAAATTTTTTATTTGCTTTCGATTTTTTTAATAAAATTAATATATTCTGTTTCAGAATATGCTTGGAACTAACGGTGTTTTGTTAATTCCATCATTTACGAGCCCAGCTATTGTACATAATAAATCGTTTCTTAATTTTGTTGGTGCAGTTTACTGTTTGATATTTAATATTTTTGGATTTCCATCAACCCAAATCCCTATGGGATTGAACAAAGAAGGTCTTCCAATTGGATTTCAGGTAAATTTATAAATTTATCTCATTATAATTATAATCTCGGCCTCGTGTCAGAAAAAAATATTCTAGAAAATCCCAGAGAATTCTAATGGTATCTATATGGTAACATTTTAGAATTTTGATTTTTAGAGAATTTTATAAATAAATAGCGTTCAAACAAATTCGGGACCATTCTCAAAATCCAGATTATTGAAAACACTACAGCATATTTTATTCTAAAACAAACCAAAACATTGCAAAACATTCCAAAATGTTATAGAAAATTTCAGAACATTCCAAAACCAAAAAACATTTTGGGAGTTTGGATAATTTTGCAATTTTCGAAAGTTTTAAATTGCCACAAAAACTTTTTTTGTGCATTTAATTAACTCGAACAAAAAAAAACATGTTGTTCGGACTTTTTGAACACTTCTTCAAGAGTCTTAGACCTAAAATTAAAAAAAATTAAATTACAATTTTAGCATTTTCACTACGCCCTAGTAAAGAATATTTCACAAGATTCCAAATATTTTAAGAAAATTTCAGAATATTTTATTCCGAAAAATTCCACAACATTTCCAAACATTCCACAATGTTTCAAAAGAATAGTCTCAGCAATAACAAATCATACCAGGCAGAAAATCAAGAAAACAAAATAAATAAGTGAAAAAGGACAAAAATGTACAATTTTACTGAAATCAAAGTCTAAATAAACTTTTTAACTATTTTTTTCCAAAAATATTTTGGCACCTGAATAAGGAAATTCTTGTACCATTTGTTGATACAGGCTACTTCACTTGAATAATCTTTTCTCAAAATCTAAGTGATTTTGAGCTATAAAAACAACAGAAATAAAATATTGTGTATTTTGTTCTTGCCCTAATAAGATAATAATTATTCTATTTTCTGACAAATAAATTTTTATTCACAGGTGGTAGCTTCTCCAAATCAAGACAGATTATGTTTGGCTGTTGCAAAGGAGCTAGAAAGAGGTTTTGGTGGCTGGATTCCACCAAGCTAACTTTCACTAATTTTATATATTTTTATACTTCACTTTTTTCAAAATTTTAAATACAAATTATACCAGAGGACAGATAATTTTCTTTTTTACAAGGCAAAACTATAATGCATGTTAATAATATTTATCCTTGCGCATAGACAGCCGTTCGCTTAAATACTTCAATATTCAGTAGCATCCCTAGAATCTTTGACCAAATTATATTATATTAATTAATAATTTAATAATAGTGATAATTGAATAATTATTATTTTATATTATATATAATGATTTTATATATTGCATATTATCATTTTATATATTGTATTACATATAATGCTAAACGCAAACATTTATTTTAATTCATGATGTTCACACTAAACATTCTTTCAACAGACCAAAACATTGCAAAATAAATGAATTTTGAAACGAATATTTAAATTTCGCACTAAAAAATATCAATTTTTAACCAAAAATATAATAGTTCAACTTTTAGTTGAAAAATTTAATTTTCCACGAACAATAACGGATTTTCAAGAAAATAGTTCAATTTTCAACCTAAGTGATGAATTTTCAACTAAAAAAAAAGAAGAATCTTCAAATGGAATAGTTGAATTTTCAACAACAAAAGATTATTTTTTACTAAAAAAGATCAATTGTTAACCAAAACTTAAATAATTATATTTCAAGTTTAAAAAATTAATGTTCAACCAATCAGATGAATTTTCAACTAAAAGTATAGAATATTCAATTGGAAAAGGTGAAATTTTCAGTTAAAAAAATTACTTTCCACCAGAAAAAAAATAACTTTGAACAACAAAAAAACTAACTTTCAAAAAAATAGTTACATTTTCAAAGTGATGATTTTTCAACTAATATTGTAAATCTTTAACTGAAATAGTCGAATTTTAAAACAGAAAGATGAATTTTCAAATAAAATTATGAATCTTCAACTAGAATAATTAAAGTTTTTAGCAAAAAGATGAATTTTCAATTAAGAAGATTAATTTCTACCAAAAAAGATTAATTTTCAACTAAAAATGATCATTTTTCAACCAAAAATTGAATAATAAAATTTTTTGTCAAAAAATGAATGTTCAACTAAAGAAATGAATTTTTAACAAAAGAATTTAATTTTCGACCCAGTAATTTTATTTGCAACCTAAAAAATGAATTTTTAACTAAAATTATAAATATTCAACTGGAATATTTGAATTTTTAAACAAGAAGATGGACTTGCAAAGAAAAAGATAATTTTCTACAAAAAAATCGATCTTTAATCAAATATGTGGATTTTTAACGAAATAGTTGAATTTTCAATTAAAAAAGACAAATTTTCATTCAAATTGTTGAATTTTGAAAAAGAAAAGATCAATTTTCAACCAAAATTCAAATAATTAAATTTTCAGTTGAAAAAATTTATGGTGAACCAAATAGATGAATTTTCAACTAAAAAAGATAATTTTCAAACCAAAATTGAATAATCAAATTTTGAATAAAAAAAGTGAATTTTCAACCAAAGAGATGAACTTTTAACTTAAATTATGGAATATTCAACTGGAATTATAGTTACATTTTTAGTTTAAAAAACCAAATAATTTTCAACCAAAAAAGAAACAAATTTTCAACAAAATATTTAAATTTTCGGCAAAAAAATTCCTTTTTATCAAAAAAAAAGAAGTTTTCAATCAAACAGACCATATTTGAACCAAAGAAATGAATTTTGAATTAAAATTATGAATCTTCAACTAAAAATATTAATGTTTAACAACAGAGTTTAACTTTCAACAAAGTAATTTTATTTCCAACCTAAAAGATGAATTTTCAATAAAATGATAAATATTTAACTGGAATAATTGTATTTTTTAACAAAAAAATTAACTTTTAAACAAACAGATAAGTTTCTACAAAAAAAAATTGATTTTTAACAAAATATGTGGATTTTCAACGAAACAGTTGAATTTTTAATTAAAAAAGACAAATTTTCATACAAATTGTTGAATTTTGAACAAGAAAATATCAATATTCAACCAAAAATTAAATAATTAAATTATCAGTCAAAAAATGAATGTTCAACCAAAGAAATTAATTTTTAACTTAAATTATGGAATATTCAACTGGAATAATATTTCTATTTTCAGTTTAAATAAATAGTAATTTTCAAAAAAAAAAAAAAAAATTTCAACAAAATAATTTAATTTTTGGCAAAAAACTCCTTTTCATTAAAAAAAAGAAGTTTTCAATCAAATAGCTAAAATGATACATATTTAACTGAACTACTTTAAATCTTAAACGAAAAAAAGAATTTTTAAAGAAGAAGATTAACTTACAAAGAAAAAGATAATTTGCTACAAAAAAATCGATTTTTAACAAAATATGTGGATTTTGACAAAATAGTTGAATTTTGAATTAAAAAACACAAATTTTCATCCAAATTGTTGAATTTTAGAAAGTATCAATTTAAAAAAAATGGATATTCAAATTTTCAATTGAAGGACTTAATTTTAAACCAAACTGATGAATTTTTAACTAAAATTATGCATCTTTAACTGGAATAGTTGAATTTTAAACCAAAAAGATGAGATTTCAACTGAAACAAATGAATCACCTACTGAAATAGTTGAATTTTCAACAACAACAAATTAATTTTTAATAAAAAGATCAATTGTTAACCAAAACTTAAATAATTAAATTTTGAGTTAAAAAAATTAATGTTTAACCAAATAGATGAATTTTCAACTAAAATTGTAAATCTTTAACTGGAATAGTTGAATTTTCAACCAAAAAGATTAATTTATACCAAAAAAGATGAATTTTCAACCGAAAAAGATCATTTTCCAACCAAAAATGGATTAATTCAATTTTCAGTCAAAAAATGAATGTTCAACCAAACAGATAAATTTTTTACTTAAATTATGAAATATTCAACTGGAATAATAGTCACATTTTCAGTTCAAATAAATAATAATTTTCAACCAAAAAAGAAAGAAATTTTCAACAAAATAGTTGAATTATCGGCAAAAAAATTTCTTTTCATTCAAAGAAAAAAGAAGTTTTCAATCAAATAGCTCATATTTCAACCAAAGAAATGAATGTGTAACCTAGTAATTTTATTTCCAACCTAGAAGATGAATTTTTAACTAAAATAATAAATATTTAACTCGAATACTAGAAGTTTTAACCGAAAAGAAGAATTTTTAAACAAGAAGATTAACTTGCAAAAAAAATAATTTTCTATAAAAAAATCGATTTTCAACAAAATATGTGGATTTTCAATGAAATAGTTCAATTTTCAATTAAAAAAGATAAATTTTCATTCAAATTGTTGAATTTTTAAGAAGAAAAGATTTTGTTGTATTTTTGTGTTCAAAATTTATCTCTTCATATGTAAAATCAAATAACTGTTTTTTTCATTTGTCAAAGTAACTTTATTAAATGATAGATTAATTTTTAACCAAATAGTTTAATTTTGAACAAAAAGACGCGTTTTCTACACACAAGAAAACGAATTTTCAACAAAATACATGAATTTTTATTTAAATAGTTGAATTTTCAACTAAAAAAAGATACATTTTCAACCAAAAATGTAATAGTTAAATTTTCAGTTAAAAAAAAAATTAATTTTCAACTAAAAAAAAAGACGAATTTCCATCCAAATAGTTGAATTTTTAAGTAAAAAAGATACACTTTCAACCAAAAATGGAACGGTACAATTTTCTGATAAAAATCTAATTCTTAACAAACAAAAAAAAACTGATTATCAGCAACATAGTTAAATTTTCTACTAGAATAGTTAAATTTTTAGTTAAAAAAATTGATTTTCAACAAAGTAGTTACATTTTTAACCAGAGACGAATATTCAATTAAAATTATGAATCTCCAACCAAAAAAATAAGTAGTTGAATTTTTAACTTAAGAAAGATGAATTCGCAACGAACATAATAGATTATTCAATTCTTGATAATTACAATGTATCATCAGTGTCGTACAATAAAAAAAAAATTATTGAGTTAATAATAGCCGAAATTATCATTATTTTACGATATATCATAAAGGCTTTCGGTATTTTTTCATGTCTGATAATCAGACATTTGGTACGATTGGTGCGAGATTTTTAAACCTTCATACTATTTGTGATGATGGAAGAGCACTAAATTTCTACATAACTTAGTTCTAAAAATGATATCTTTTGCTAGTGGCTCCCTTATCAACTACAATTTCTGAGCTCCTTAATACCTACAAATTTACACTATTCTTTTTAGATAATTATTTACAAAAGCTGGAGTTTAAAAACTTTACAAATCAAAACAAACCAAAAAACACAACCTCTGACTTGAAACAAATATTGAAATAATGAAGAAACAACGCTTTGTATCAATAAATGTTGTTTATTAAACTTCAAAGTATGATTCTAATGTATAAGAATTGCTCGCAGTTTAATTAATTAATTAATTATAATATTCCATCTAAGAAAATATAGCATCCTTGCTAAATGTTATACTAAACTAAACAGAAAGTAATGAACATTTTTTGTCAGTTTTCCAGTTAATTAAGATTATCTGCTGTAATTTATTATCTTCTGTAGGGTGTTTTCCCCTATACAATCCTACATGACAATCCATTAGATATAACTAATCTTTTTGTAGCTGCCAATAGGCGTTTTTGGGAGTGTCCACATGTTACGTGACGCTATTTTCAGTGATTTTTGTCATACCCCTCCCTCTTGTGATAATTTGTGACATTTCGGTGAATCCCCCCTCAAAATGTCATGTTACACTAAAGTTGACCGCTCTCCTATTTTTAAATACTGAATATAAATGGAATTTTATAATTTTATAAAATGGTCCCAGGCGGAAATATTATATATAGTTTATATATAGTATAAAGTATTATATAGAATGTTCACTTGTCTTATACATTTTTTATATAAAACAAATGAATATTATATATAATACTTCACACTATATATAAACTATATATAAATAGGGCAAAGATTAAACATTTATTTTTACGTGTCGAAAAGAGCAAACAACCTTTTTATAAGAAATTTTATATTTTTAAATAATTTTCAATGATTTCTACAATTAAAGAATTTATTAGTAAAAATTGGATATGCTTAGTTCGTTGAAAATCCATTCACAGTGATATAAAAAATACAGAAAAAAAATAAAATTAGTTAAACACACAATTTTATTATGTTTAACATCCTTCCCATAAATATTTATTTCAAAGATTTGTCATTTCTACCTTACTATAATTGATACTTTCAATGTAAATTTAAAACCACACTCTTCAGTAGAGCGAAGTAAAAATACTAAAATTAATCGAATCGTTTGAGCTGAGGGATAACAATTTGTGGTTCAACATCCAAAACATGTAAAGACAAAAAAATTGAAATCGCTTAATATCTTCTGTTCTCTTTTTTAAATTGACAATTAAAAATTTTTTAAATTCGAAAATAAATTTTGCTTTATTTAGAATTTTTTGAAAATGTACAAAATATGTTTTTTCCAAAATCGCAAAAAAGAATATAAAATACAAAAAATCCTAAATCACGACAAAAGTTTGTTCCGAAAAAGCAAAATGATAAAATGGTTCTTTGGCTCAAGCTGAATAAATTTCAGGTTCGACATATTCAACTTTTTTTTAAATGTGTGCATATGACTCAATAAAAAAAAAACATCTTTTTGCACATTTTCAAAAAATTGTTATTGAGCAAAAAATTTCTGTTTAAATTTCGTAATTTTTTATTATTGCTTTAATTATTATTCAATAATGGGTACATTTACTAATTTCAGAGAATTTTCCGCATAATTAAAATATTGTATTTTCGAGTATCGTATATTTAAAGAAAAAAGGGGAATTTGTTTGATAATAGGGGAAAAAGGGGAATTTCAACAAAAAAAAAGGGGAAGACTTTGCACCCTGGTATAAGCAAAAACTCATGGATTAGTAATTATTCAGAGTGGGCACTTTTACAGGGTGTCCAGCGATTTTAGGAACGAAATTCAAGGTCTTTTCCAGGTTTTCCAGGTCAAGAAGTCAAGTTTTTCCAGATCTCCTTTTTTTTACATAAAATAATAAAATAACCGTTTGTTATAGATGTAAAAAATGAGCCATTTCATTTTTTATTGGCCAACGATTTTTAAAGATATCAGAACCATAAATAAACAAATTCCTAATTTTTTGTGAACATAAATCGTCTTCAAAAGCCTTGAAATCTAGTATACTGTACCTTTTGAAAATCTTTGAAGGAGAAGAACAAGCTGTTTAGCAATCGTCTCCCAGCAGCCAGGCGCAGTTTCCTGATAATAATCTATGTACAAGTAAGTCAAAATTTGGATTTAATAAATTGCAGTTTTATATATAAATGTATCCCTATTGATTTCCACACTGATTTCCCCTTTTCACTTTCATCTTTCCGTCATCCGAAATTTTTGTCAATAATCAGAGTTGCAGGTGGTTTTCTTCCCTTGAAACGGGCAAGATCCCACAGAAATCCTTACTCAGCCGCTCGAGAACGGATTTCATTAAATTAGTTTAATTACTTCAACTGGGCGTCGCTCCTGCGACGTAACAAAGCCTACAACGTTTCTGTGATTTTTGGGAAAAATTTATTTCTCATAAAATTTTTCGTCATAAAATTTTTCCTCATAAAATTTTTCCTCATAAAATTTTTCCTCATAAAATTTTTCGTCATAAAATGTTGTTCTCATAAAATTTGTCCTCATAAAATTTGCTGTCGAAATTTTTCATGTTATAGTTGTTATTGAAGCTTATAGCGTTTTTGTGATTTTGGGGAAAATTTTATTCTCATACAATTTTTCGTCACAAAATTTTTCGTTGGAGTCTCTCATCTGTGCACGTTAACCGTTGCTAGGGTACCATCTGTTCACATCGACATTTCGACGCGCACAGATGGGAGTGTCCCATCTGTGCACGCCTAATTTGAGACGGACACAGATGTCCCAGTGTACATTTGTACCTGTCGCCACCGACGTGCACAGAAGGGCTCGTTCACAGATGGTCCGTGCACAGTTGTCCGTCACCCAGCCAATAGCGTTTTTGTGATTTTGGGGACAAATTTTGTTGTCATAAATATTTTCCTTATTAAATTTACTATGGAAATTTTAAATGTTATTGTTGTTCTTGAAGCCTATAGCGTTTGTGGGATTTTTGGAAAACATTATTTTCTCATAAAATTTTTCATCAAGAAATTTTTCTTCATAAAATTTACTATCGAAATCTTGAAAGTTATTGTTATTATCGAAGCCTATAGCGTTTTTGTGACTTTTGGGATAAATTTTGTTCTCAGAAAATTTGTCCTCATCAAATTTTTCCTTATCAAATTTACAATAGAAATTTTTAATGTTATTGTTGTTTTTGAAGCCTATAGCGTTTTTCAGATTTTTGGGCAAAATTTTGTTCTCATAAAATTTGTCCTCATAAAATTTTGGCTCATAAAATTTTTCCGCATAAAACTTTGCCTCGTAAAATTTTTTCTCATAAAATTTACTCTCGAAACTTTTAAGGTTATTGTTGTTGTTGAAGCTTATAGCGTTTTCGTGATTTTTGGGAAAAAATTTCTTCTCATAGAAATTTTCCTCATAAAATTTCCGATCCAAATTTTTAATGTTATTGTTCTTATTGAAGCCTGTAGCATTTTCATGATTTTTGGGAAAAATTTCGTTCTCATAAAATTTTTCCTCATAAAATTTACTAGCCAAATTTTTAATATTATTGTTGTTATCAAATCCTATAGCGTTTTTGTGACTTTTGGGGAAAAAGGTTGTTCTCATAATACTTGCCCTTATAAAAATTTTCCTCATAGAATTTACTATAGAAATTTTTTATGTTATTGTTGTTATTGAAGCCAATGACGTTTTTGTGATTTTTGGGAAAAAATTTTTTTCATACAATTTCCCCTGATAAAATTTACTATCAAAATTTTTGCTGTTATTGATGCTATTGAAGCCTATAGCGTTTTTGTGATTTTTTGGGAAAAATCGATAGTAAATTTTATGAGGAAAAATGTTATGAGAACAAAATTTTTCCCAAAAATCACAAAAACGCTATAGGCTTCCATAACCACAATAACATTGAAAATTTCGATCGCAAATTTTATTAGGACTAATTTTATGAGAAAAAAATTTTACCCAAAAATCTCACAAACGCTATGGGCTTCAATAACAGCAATAACATTAAAAATTTCGATGGTAAATTTTATGAGGAAAAATTTTATGAGAACAAAATTTTTCCAAAAAATCACAAAACGCTATAGGCTTTAATAACAACAATGGCATAAAAAATGTCGATAGTAAATTTTATGAGGAACAATTCTACTAGGCAAAAGTTTATGAGGAAAAATTCTATGACGAAAAATTTTGTGAGAACAAAATTTCCCCAAAAATCACAAAAACGCTACAGGCTTCAATAACAACAATAACGAAAGATTTCGATGGCAAATTTTATGAAAATAAAATTTTCCCAAAAAATTGAAAACACGGTATAGGCCTCAATAACAACAATAACCTAAAAAATTTGGAGAAAATTTTTAGGGAAGAATTTTACGACAAAATTTTATGAGGAAAAGTTTTACGAGGAAAGATTATATGAGGAAAAGTTTCATGAGGGCAAATTTTATGAGACAAAATTTTAGGAGGCGAAAATATTATAAGGAAAAATGTTATGAGAAAAAATTGTAGGGGGGGGGGGGGAAATTTTATGAGGGAAAATTTTATGAGGAAATATTTTGAGAGGAAAAATTGTATGACGAAAAAGTTTACCAGTAAAAGTTTTACAAGGAAAAATTTCATGAGGAAAAATGTTATGAGAATAAAATTTTTTCCAAAAATCACAAAAACGCTATAGGCTTCAATTACAGTAACCTAAAAAATTTCGAGAGTAAGTTTGGTAAGGAAAAATTTTACAAGACAAAATTTTATGAAAAAAAATTTTACGAGGAAAAATTTTATGAGAAAAAATTCTAGAAGGAAAAAATTTGTAACGAAAAACTTTATGAGGAAAAATTTTATGAGGAAAAATGTTATGAGAATAAAATTTTTTCCAAAAATCACAAAAACGCTATAGGCTTCAATAACAATAACCTAAAAAATTGCGAGAGTAAATTTTATGAGGAAAAATTTCAAGAGACGACATTATATGAAGAAAAATTTCACAAGAAAAAATGTTATAAGAACAAAATTTTTTCCAAAAATCACAAGAACGCTATAGGCTTCAATAACAATGACCTAAAAAATTTCGAGAGTAAATTTTATGAGGAAAAATTTCACGAGACAAAATTGTATGAGGAAAAATTGTATAAGGAAAAATGTTATGAGAACAAAATTTTTTCCAAAAATTACAAAAACGCGGCTTCAATAACAACAATAACCTAAAACATTTCCAGAGTAAATTTTATAATTAAAAGTTTCAAGAGGACAAATTTTACGAGGGAAAATTTTATGAGGAGAAATGTTATGAGAACAAATTTTCTTCTAAAAACCACAAAAGCGCTATAGGCTTCAATAAAAATAACCTAAAAAATGTCGAGAGTATATTTTATAAGGAAAAATTTTACGACGGAAAATTTTATGAGGAAAATTTTATGAGGAAGAATTTTATGAGAAAAAATTGTGGAGGAAAAATTTTATGACGAAAAATTGTATTAGGAAAAAATTTAAGAGGAGAAATTCTGTCAGGAAAAATGTTATAAGGAGAAATTGTATAAGAACCACAACTTTTCCCAAAAATCACAAAAACGCTATCGCTTCAATAACAATAACATTAAAAACTACGATAGCAAATGTAATGATGACAAATTTCATGAGGAATAAAAATCACAAAAAAGCTATAGGTTTCAATAACAACAATGAAAAAAAAAGTTTCGATAGTAAATTTTATGAGGAAAAATGTCATGAGAACAAAATTTATTCCAAAACTCAAAAAACGCTACAGGCTTCAATAACAACAATAAACTGCAAAATTTCGAGAGTAAATTTTATCCGGAAAAATTTTACGAGACAAAATTGTACCGGGAAAATTTTTGTTGAAAAAAAAATTTTGAAAAAAATGGCTGAAAACAAAATTTCTGAAAAAAAAATTTTTTGAAGAAAAATGTTTGAACAAAAAATTTTGAAAAAAATTGTTGAAAAAAATTTAATGAAAAAGTTTTTTGAAAAAAAAAGGTTGAAAAAAATTTGTTGCAAAAAAAACTTTTTGAAAAAAATTATGTAAAAAAAATGCTATAAAAAAAATGTTGGGGCTTATGCTCTTTTGCTGTGCAAAATTTTGGCGCTCATGCCCTTTTGTACGACGGACGAAAATAGTTACGAAACCTTAAGAACAAAACATCAATCATTAAAAGATTTGTTCAAGTTAAATCTAAATTTATTTCAGGAAGATACCAACACCAGTGTTTGAATTTACCCATGCCAGTGTCTGAAGTACCTCATTTCGGAAGTGCGCATGTGCAGCCTTTTCACCAGTGCCTAAAGTAAGCCATCTTCAAACTGCGCATGCGCGAAAATTGTTTCGCGCACATTCTGATCAAATAAGGCCCTTTAGGAACCATTTAGAAGCATGTAAACGTCAACTTGTGACGTGGATGTTGCAAAAAAAATTTTACAATGAAAAATTGTATGAGGAAAAATGTTACGAGAACAACCAATTTCCCCAAAAGTCACAAAAACGCTATTGGCTTCAATAAAAATAACATAACAAATTTCGTGAGTAAATTTTATAGGAAAAAATTTTACGAGACAAGACTTTATGAGGAAAAGTTTTATGAGGAAAAATTTTATGATGAAAAGTTTCATGAGGAAAAATTTCAAAAGGAACAATCTTATGAGAACAAAATTTATTCCACAAATCACAAAAACGCTATAGGCTTCACTAACAATAACCTAAAAAATTTCGAGAGTAAATTTTATAAGGAAAAATTTTACAAGACAACATTTTATGCGGAAAAATTTTATGAAGAAAAATCTTATGAGGAAAAATTGTAGGAGGAAAAACTGTATGATGAAAAATTTATTAAGGAAATATTTTAGGAGAATAAATTCATGACGTAAAATTTTATGAGGAAAAATTTTACGAGGAGAAGTTGTATGAGGAAAAATTTTATGAGGAAAAGTATTATGAAGAAAAATTTTATGAGGATTTTTTTTTACAAAGAACAATTGTGTGAGGAAAAATTTTATAACAAGAAATTGTATGAGGAAATATTTTAAGAGGAGAAATTGTATGAGGAAAAGTTTCATGAAGAGAACTTTTATGAGAACAGCCAATTTTGTCAAAAATCACAAAAACGCTGTACGCTTCCATTACAACAGAGACATAAAAAATTTCAAGAGTAAATTTTACGAGGAAAAATTTTACGAGTCAAAATTTTATGATGAAAAATATTATGAGGGAAAATTTTATGAGGAAAAGTTTTGTGAGGAAAATTTTAGAAGAAAAAGTTTCATGAGAAAAAATTTTGTGAGGAAAAATTTTATGAGAACAGCCAATTCGTCCAAAAATCACAAAAACACTATAGGCTTGAAATAACAACAATAACAATAAAAATGTCGAGAGTAAATTTTATAAGGAAAAATATTACGAGACAAAATTTTATGAGGAAAAATTTTATTAGGAAAAATTGTACGAGGAAAAATGTGATAAGGAAAATTTTGGAAAGGAAAGATTGTATGAGGACAAGTTTCATGAAGAGAAATTTCATGAGAACAGCCAATTTTGCCAAAAATCAGAAAAACGCTATACGCTTCAATTACAACAAAGACATAAAAAATTTCGAGAGTAAATTTTTTAATGAAAAATTTTACGAGACAAAATTTTATGATGAAAAATATTATGAGGAAAAATGTTATGAGGAAGAGTTTTGTGAGGAAAAATTTTAGGAGGAAAAGTTTCATGAGAAAAACTTTTATGAGGAAAAAATTTATGATAACAGACAATTTTTCCAAAAATCACAAAAACACTATAGGCTTGAAATAACAATAATAACATAAAAAATTTCGAGTGTAAATTTCATAAGGACAAAGTTTACGAGACAAAATTTTCTGATGAAAAATATTATGAGGAAAAATTTTATTAGGAAAAGTTTTGTAAGGAAAAATTTTGGGAGGAAGTTTCATGAGAAAAAATGTTATGAGGAAAAATTTTTTGAGGAAAATTTTACGAGGAAAAATTTTTTGAGTAAAGATTGTAGGAGAAAATATTTCATGACGAAAATTTTTATGGGGAAATATTTTGAGAGGAAAAATTGTATGAGGACAAGTTTCATGAAGAGAAATTTCATGAGCAGCCAATTTTTCCAAAAATCACAAAAACGCTACACGCTTCAATTACAACAAAGACATAAAAAATTTCGAGAGTATATTTTATAAGGAAAAATTGTACGAGACAAAATTTTATGATGAAAAATATTATGAGGAAAAATTTTATGAGGAAAATTTTTGTGAGGAAAAATTTTAGGAGGAAAAGTTTCAGGAGAAATAATTTTATGAGGAAAAGTTTTATGAAAACAGCCAATTTTTCCAAAAATCACAAAAACACTATAGGCTTGAAATAACGACAATAACATAAAAAATTTTGAGCGTAAATTTTATAAGGAAAAATTTTACGACACAAAATTTTACGAGGAAAAATTTTATTAGGAAAAATATTATGAAGAAAAATTTTATGAGGAAAAATTTTACATGGAAATTTGTATGAGGAAAAAGTTTATGACGAAAAATTGTATGAGGAAATATTTGAAGGGGAAAAATTGTATGAGGAAATATTTGAAGGGGAAAAATTGTATGAGGAAAAGTTTCATGAAGATAAATTTTATAAGAACAGCCAATTTTGCCAAAAATCACAAAAACGCTATACGCTTCAATTACAACAAAAACATCAAAAATTTCGAGAGTAAATTTTATAAGGAAAAATTTTATAAAAATAACATTTTCCCCAAAAATTTAAAACACGGTATATGCCTCAATTACAACAATAACCAAAAAAATTTACAACAAATTTTTGAGGAAAATTTTTTTGCCAACATTTTATGAGGAAAAGTTTAACAAAGGAAAATTATAGGAGGAAAAGTTTCATGAGGGCAAATTTTATGAGACAAAATTTTAGGAGGAAAAATTTTAGGATGCAAAAATATTATAAGGAAAAATTGTGGGGGGAGGAAGTTTTATAAGGGAAAATTTTATGAGGAAATATTTTGAGAGGAAAAATTTTATGATAAAAAAGTTTAGGAGTAAGTGTTTTACGAGGAAAAATTTCATGAGGAAAAATGTTATGAGAACAATTTTTTTTCCAAAAATCACAAAAACGCTACAGGCTTCAATAACATTAACCTAAAAAATTTCGAGAGTAAATTTGGTGAGGAAAAATTTTATAAGAAAAAATTTTATGAAGAAAAATTTTACAAAGAAAAATTTTATGAGAAAAAATTCTAGAAGGAAAAAATTTGTAACGAAAAACTTTATGAGGTAAAATTTTATGAGGAAAAATGTTATAAGAAAAAAATTGTTTCAAAAAATCACAAAAACGCTATAGGCTTCAATAACAATAACCTAAACAATTTCCAGAGTAAATTTTATGTGGAAAAATTTCACGAGAAAGCATTCTATTAGGGAAAGTTTCATGAGGAAAAATTTTATGAGGATAAGTTCATCAGGCAAAATTTTATGAGGAAAAATTTTATGAGAACAGTCAATTTTCCAAAACTCTCAAAAACACTATAGGCTTCAATAACAACAATAACATAGAAAACTTCAAGAGTAAATTTTATGAGAAAAAATTTTACGAGACAAAATTGTCTGACGAAAAATTGCATGAGGAAAAATGTTATGAGAACAACATTCGTTTCAAAAATTACAAAAACGCTATAGGCTTCAATAACAACAATAACCTAAAAAATTTCGAGAGTAAATTTTATAATGAAAAGTTTTAAGAGGAAAAATTTCACGAGGGAAAATTTCATGAGGAGAAATGTTATGAGAACAAATTTTTTTCTAAAAACCACAAAAACGCTATAGGCTTCAATAACAATAACCTAGAAAATTTCGAGAGTAAATTTTATAAAGAAAAATTTTATGAGGAAAATTTTTAAGAGGAAAAATTGTATGACAAGAAATTTTTCGAGGAAAAATTTGTTGAGAAAAAATTTTTTGAGAAAAAATTTTTCGAGAAAAAATTTTCTGAGAAAAAATTTTCTGAGAACAGCTAATTTTCCCCAAAAATCTCAAAAACGCTACAAGCTTCAATAACAACAATAAAATTAAACATTTCGAGAGTAAATTTTATAAGGAAAAATTTTACTAGACAAAATTGTATGAGGAAAAATTTTATGAGGAAAAATTGTACGAGGAAAAATGTGATAAGGAAAATTTTTGAAAGGAAAGATTTTATGACGATAAATTTTATGAGGAAAAATTTTATGAGGTGAAATTTTACGAGAAAACATGTTATGAGGAAAAATTGTAGGAGGAAAGATTTTATGACGAAAATTTTTATGAGGAAATATTTTAAGAAGAATTGTATGACGAAAAATTTGATGAGAAGAAATTTTATAAGTAAAAATGTTATGAGGAAAATTTTTGAAAGGAAAAATTGTAAGACGAGAAATTTTATTAGGAAAAATGTTATGAGATAAAATTTTACGAGATAAAATTTTATGAGAAAAAATTTTGTGAGAAATTTTTTTCCAAAACCACAAAAACGTACAGGAATCAATGACAACAATAACAAAAGATTTCAATGGCAAATTTTATGAGGAAAAATTTTATGAGCATACAATTTTCCCCGAAAATTGAAAACACGGTATAGGCCTCAATAACAACAATAACCTAAAAAATTTGAAAAAAATTTTTTAAGAAAATTTGCTCGACAAAATTTTTTTTGGAAAAGTTTTACGAGGGAAAATTATAGGAGGAAAAGTTTCATGAGAAAAAATGCTATGAGGAAAAATTGTATGAGGAAAATTTTACAAGGAAAAATTTTATGAGTAAAGATTGTAGGAGAAAAGATTTCATGACGAAAATTTTTATAGGGAAATATTTTGAGAGGAAAAATTGTATGAGGACGAGTTTCATGAAGAGAAATTTTATGAGAACAGCCAATTTTGCCAAAAATCACAAAAACGCTATACGCTTCAATTACAACAACGACATAAAAAATTTCGAGAGTAAATTTTGTAAGCACAAATTTTACGAGACAAAATTTTATGAGGAAAAATTTGATTAGGAAAAATATTATGAAGAAAAATTTTATGAGAAAAAATGTTACAAGGAAAAATTGTATTAGGAAAAATTTTGTGAAGGAAAATTGTATGAGCAAATATTTTAAGAGAAAAAATGGTATGAGAAAAATTTCATGAAGAAAAATTTCATGAGAACAGCCAATTTTGCCAAAAATCACAAAAACGCTATACGCTTCAATTACGACAAAAACATAAAAAATTTCGAGAGATAAATTTTAGGAGGAAAAATGTTACGAGACAAAGTTTTATGATGAAAAATATTATCAGAAAAAATTTTATGAGGAAAAGTTTTGTGAGGAAAAATTTTAGGAGGAAAAGTTTCATGAGAAAAAATTTTATGAGGAAAAATTTCATGAGAACAGCCAATTTTTCCAAAAATCACAAAAACACTATAGGCTTGAAATAACATCAATAACATAAAAAATTTCGATAGTAAATTTTATTAGGAAAAATTTTACTAGACCAGCAATCTAGTAGTTTACAAAATAATGCGAGAGTACTATCGCGAAGGAGTTGAAACTACCAGTTGAGCCAAACCGACGCGAAGGCTTGAAGATTCGTACCGAAAGACTGCTACAAAAATACTGACTGTTGTTCACCTGTTCCAGAGCTTTTATGATTGCGTAGTAGGAAGAAATCTCCTTGAAGATTCAACCGTTGCAAGACAATGCACCTTCATTGAATTAGATTTTTATGTCTGACTTGACTTTACATCATTTGCGCCTTCGGCAGGACAGAACCAATCATCGAGAAGACTTTACAGCTTCCTTCCTTTCCAGGTTCTGGGGAATGCGTAAGATGCATAATTATGACTCTCTTGGTAGGTACCAGAGTACGCTTGCCATAGTAACCATGTCCTCCTGTTCCGGTCATATGAAGATATCTACGACCCCTCAAGATCAATTCTATTTTGATCAGCAACTCCGAAATTCAGTGAAAGAAATTAAAACTCCTAATTCTAATTTTTGAAAGCTGTGAATTGTCTATTTCAAATTTGATATTACACCATTTTTCAGCAATTCAAATTCAAAATTTCTAAATTTTATACGCGAATCCCAAATAAATGTCGCCATAACCTTCTCGGCTGTAAGAACGGTCTTCGTCTTCCTTGGTGCAGATTCCTCTCTAGCAACCCATCGTTTGGACTGTTTCTTGGTCTCATGCGTATGGTGGTGTTCCAGGTTTCATTGACAGTGACGAAACGACGCCTAAAGTTTCCGCTGAAACAGTTGCAAACAGCGCCACCTTAACTAATAGGCTAATGTAGGCTAGAGCCTAGGGGCGCCATGTAATCGAGACGGACGGTTTTTGGAAAATTTAAGTTTGGTTAAATGAATGTAGTGTGAATTAGCGGATAACCAGGTTTGGAATTCTACGAAATATGGTTTATTGTCATTTCATTAAAATCAAAAATACAATTTCAGTGTTTCAATAGAACGAAATGTACCCAAAAAGCCCTCATACGATTATATTTGACAAAAATGTTTCTTTTGTATCGTTTTAATTTAAAAGATTGGCCGACCTACTGCCAGTAATTCACTTCAACACAATTATTCAGCTACCTCAGCAGGCAAAACGTGTTCTGACCTGAATTGCTTTTGGAACAAATCATTCAGAGGATCCTCATTCGATATTGGTACAGTAACCGTAGCAGTGTTGCCATCTATGCGTATTTTGACTCTTTCATATATATTTGGATTATCCTCTCTAGGCGCCAAAAATGGAAACAAAAATCCTTGTAATACTGCTCCAATGCCGTACTTGTGACCCACTTCGTTACGTGTTGCTACACCGAACAAGTATGCTGGTAAACGAGTAGCTTCACCTGGTGCTACGATACTTTCGTAAAAATGAACGTGAACTCGTAAGGGCAGTGGATGAACTGTGTCAGGTTTATATGACCAAGCTAATTCTGAAATAAGAAATCATAAGTAGGAAGTTTATTATTGTATAAATTATTGTTGAGTAAAATTTTACATACATAAATCTTGAATTTTTTTCAGTATTATCATGCACATAAATGTGACTTTCTTTCAACCTTTGAACTAAAACTGAATTTTTAATCATGTGTGTGAATTTGACGACATTCCTTTTTTCATGGTTTTCACATTACTAAGGGTAAGGAAGGGAGTGGAAAAGGGGAGTTGGAAGGGAAGGTTAAAAACGATAGTGAGAAATACTGAAATGGTAACTATGACCCAACTCTGCTGACTATTGGCTACCATGGTTGGCCTAACCATGACTACTACAACTCAGCCTAATGGTGAAGTTATAACTTTGGCCCAACTCTGTTTGCCGATTATTGGCTACCATGTTCAAGCCAACCATGATTACTAGAATTCGGTTCAACTAGAAGTCGGCCCAACCCTGACCTCAAAAATGTGCATCTATATTTTATTAAATAAACTCAAGATCAATGAATAATTGTTATGCAAAAATAGACGTTACTGCACTTCATCTAACATACATTTTTTAGTTAAGTTATCAAATAAGAATAGAAAATTGAACGACTTATAGAAATTATCTGAATGAATAGCTACAAAAACGGTTGAACACGATAATAATTGAAACCTTGATTAAAGATGATAACCTACGTCTCGAATGTTTGAGTACCACCGAATCATCTGCTTCTTCAAAACTGTAGTCTTCAGACATCTTGGGAGATATAAGATGAATTTATAGAAAAATTATAATGTGGCTAAATAAGGTTTCTAGATGATACTTGCTAACAGGAAAGGATGCTGTTCGCGATGTTGCCACATGTTCCTGCTGCTGCACACAAAACTGAAGAGGGCGTGCATCTCTTCGTCGACATGAATAACCAATCAGCGGAGAGATCGTTCGCGCGAAATTATAAATGCGTATATTTGCGCCAATAAAAACGACAGAAAGTAACCTTTACGACTTTTGGGCCGACTTTGGCCCACATTTGTGCCGATAGAAAGATTTCCAATAATTCCCCCGATGGCCGGGGGCCAAAGTTGGGCCAATAGTCGGCTGAATTTCAGTAAAACGTACTTACTACTTCGCTGGCGACTTTGGCCCAGAATTGGGCCGGTAGTCTGCGTTACTCGTTAAGGAAAGATTTCCCATAGTTCCCCTTATGTTGGGGCTGTCTAATATGTATACAATTAGCTTTTAGACATAATAAGCTCTAGAAAATTGTTGAATCTTTTGGGTGTGTTATAAATATATTAAGTTAACAAGTAGAACATCATTATGATTTTATTTCAGAAAACAATTGTTTTCCATATTGTATTCATTGAAATACTTCATCAGACTGAATAGAATTCTGGATTTTCTGGATTCTAGTAAGTCTGATAAAGTAGTCCCAAGGCATACGAACTTTCTATTCTTCAGCTCAAATTATTTCAATGAAAAATTAAATGTCAAATTTTAACAATTATCTAGAGTTCAGAATGTCTGAAAAGCTATTTTGATAGATGAACGAACTTCAAAAATTCGATTTACAAAACGCTGACTTTTCCCCATGTAATTAAACGGGAAACTTCATGGGAGACAAAATAACTTCGAAAAGTAACTATTTTACATACATAAGTAATTTTAATTTAGGATTATCTACTGTAGGTTGGTCTCCCACATATGAAATCAGGTAATGAATGTTCTACAAATTTCGGCTCCTCATTTTTTTAAAAGAGTTGTAAATTATTAGAAAAATTTCACAACCAATCAAGACTTTCTGCAGATACTCGCGGCTGAATTAAGTTGTTTAGCATATATGAAAAACTGTTAATTCTTCAGAATGAAATTAAAGAGCAGAATACATCATTCTTAACGAATCTTTAATTTGTTTATAAAATTGTTGATAGAATAAATGAATGATGACTGTAGATATACTATCCTAATAAGAGGTTGTTTTATAGTTATTAATATTTGATAATACTAAAAAATTATAGTTTATGTTATATGTTATATTTCGCTAACGAATTAGTTTATGAGGCATTCAACACTGGAAGAAAATTAATTATTTTGATTTGAACCAGTGCGAATAGGAAAAAATACTGTAATTGAAAATTCACAGTACAGATTATTATATTTACCCATAGAATAATAAAAATACATCAAGGTGAAGCACAGAATACCAATCATAGTGCTCATTTTTTTCAAATAAAGGAAACACAATTATGAAGAATTTCGACAAAAGTGTAGCTACTGAATATTCTAAAAAAAATTGCAATGTATGTTAAATACAATGCAATGTATGTCTGTTTCCTGCATACTGAAGTCGCTAAAATACTTAAGCTTTGTCATTTATGACATTATTATGTACAATTTATGGACAATAAAATCTCTTATTACGAAATCAAAAAATCAGAACTTGTTGAAAAATATGATGAATCTTATCTTGATTGGCGAAGGAAACATTCAATATCAAATATTTTATTTATTACAAAGACAAGATTAAATTTCACTGATGAAAGTAAAATATAGGTTCCTTTGGATTTGTTGAAATTGACGCTCATTATTTATTTAATGTAAATTCAGTTTTATGTTAATAAAATTTTCTAATAAAATTATATATGCCTTTGCTATTTTGCCTGAGGATGAAAAATACAATCGACCAAATATATTAAATATTCACAGTGGCGATCTAGCACGTATTAGCACCCAGCAAACCCATTTTCTCTTAAATATATTTTTGTTCAAAAAATATTATCATGATACGCTCTATTAAAAAAAATTTCACTCGTATTCATTATTTACAGGTTATTTATTATCGAAGACTTTGAATTGAGACTTATTTAGGAAACCGACATCAAAAGTCGAAAAGCCGGAATGCTTCTTCATTGTCATAAATTTTAAGTAATAAGAAAATGATTACCTGAAAAATAAAATTAATTGACACACAATAAATTAATTTGATATATATCAAATTCACGTAACTCCGTATAATGAAACGAGTTAACGTTTGCTTGATTCATTTATTGCAAAAAGTCGAATTGTCCAAAAATAGACTTATTTCGATATACAGAGCAAATGTAAGCTAGCTTAAACCAGGTTTCACTGAAATGAGCTTTGCCTATCCACGTTATCTGGAAATTTTATCTAGGAGATGAATTCCGATTATTTTACGTCTAAAATTAGAAAAATCGTTGGGTCCTTTTTAAAATAACTCCTTTTTTTGTCATTTTATAGACCATTTATCATGTATATTTCTTAGAGGTAAAGTCATATGTGATATTTTTTTTTGCCGAAACACTGTAATTTGGTGACCAAAAAAACTTCTGAATGCTAAAAATCGAGTGACCTTCGTCACGGGTAAATCGTACAATTTAAGTCCATAATTAAAGAAAAATTGTATACAAAATTTCTGAACAGGCTAAAAAGAACAATATCCTAACACTAATAGTTTAGAAGATAAGGCCTGTAAAAGTGACTTTTCAGTGAAATTTTTTTTCGGAAATTTTAGTTTTTGTGAAATACCTTTTTCTCTGTGGATTCTAAATGAAAATCGATTCATAATGAATGAAAGCAGGTTAAATTATCTACAAAACCAACAAAAAATATGCTCTAGCTCTAATATTACCCCAATTAAAGCCGGTCAAATTTGACACCTTTTTATTGCACTCTATGCGACACTGAGTTTATTGTAAATAAATTGCTTCCTGTACAATTAAGGTGTGAAATAGCTGAAATAGAAGTAAAGATGTATCGAATTTCCTGAAAAAGAAGGAAGCTTTTTCTAGATAGTTTTAGATTGCCAAATATCCTTTTCATTGCAAGCTGCTTGCTGCTCCTGGCTGTTTTCTTAAATTATATTCTTTGGATGTTTCTTAAGTATTTCATACCTGAAAATTCAAGTCTATGATCTCACGCCTAATAATTGTAACATGAAGTTGAAATTAGAACTGTTTATTAACTCAGTGAACATTCGCGATCTAATTTTTTTTCTCGAGAGAATTACGGTTTTTGATCTACTAGTCTAAACCGAAATGGTAATAGGCCTTAGTTTTGAAAAATTCCCCCTCCGCTGCGATTCGAATCTGTAGAACTGGGTTAGAATTCCAGCGGAGCTAGAGAGGATTTTTTTACAGCTGAACTATAATCATTTTGTTTTATGCGAGTAGATCCAATACCATCATTCTATTGACGGAAAAAACCTATTTCCTACACTAGTCGACAACATAACATCAAAACTCAAAGGTGATCTAAATGTGGCAGCCATCGAATTCGCATATAGCTCTCAGTGAACGAACACCATGCTCTGGATAACTCTTGCAGACTTTGTATCTCTGCCAAATTACTTTAAACTCATGGTGTACGGATTCCATAGCTTGTTCACTAAAAAAAGCCCAAACCCATTTGCTTTGATCACAAAGATCTGCTACATGACAAAAAACCGCATGAACTTTTGGTGTAACCGATATTTGTAAGTCTTGGTAGCGCCTATTGAAAGCCGTAATATGCATTTTAAAATTGGGATCCAGATATTAATCAAAACATGCTCTAACTACGTTTTTGAAATCATGAAATGCTTGCACGTATTCCAAGCATCCCAGAGGACTACAGAGTGCAATTTTTATAATCCTTTGCTTGTGCTTCAATTCAACCTGCTTGTTGCAATCGGCCTAGGACCATGTGCAAGGATAAAGGCTGCTGTGAGACATGATTCCAGCCATAATGTTTGCCATCTTTAGATCTACTGCAATAGTCCCTCAAAAACTATTAGCGTTGATTTTCGACCATAATTCCGACACGTTATAGAAATTTTATTGATAATTCTGCATTAATCCTAGTATAAAAAGCTTTTTTACTCCAGAGTATTTAAATCGTTTCGCAAGTAATCCTTGGCTATATTTTTGACGGGAGTCTTCCAGTTGTTGCGATTCTTCTGTAGATTGAATGGACATGCTGAGTTTTAAAAAAACCTCCTCCGCCGTCAAGACCGAACTTGAGATCAACTTCGGTAGATTTACGCTTTTCTGTTATGTATTCAATCAATCTTTCCAAAGTTTGTACAAAAAAGGAAAATTTCGTCTGCAGGCGTTATTTCACCAGCCTTGATATTAGAAAAACCGAAATTTTCAGCAGTAAAATAATCAGCAAGGCAGTGACTTTCCGCTACCAATTTCCCATTTAAATTTCACCTTTATCAATTTTTTTTTATTTACTGTCACGTCAAGAGATGAGCCACCATTGCTTCCACCATTTCTTCCCCTTCTAGTGAAAAGGAGAAGGTGCACCGTTCTTCACATTTTGATTGCTTGACAATCTTTGAAGGTCCAGGTACATCTGTGGCAGAAAAAGAGGAATAATTATGAAAGAGCGAGTATAATTTGGGCTAGAGCAAGTTTGTTGACACAAAAAAATGTGATCTTTTTCAATTCACGTGAAAACTGGAATCAAAGCATTCGGTGTTGAAATTGCATGATTGCAAGATAATATATATGAAAGATGAATTCCCGTATTTTTTATTTTAACTTTTTAATAAATAATTTTAAGATAATTCTAAAATCTCTCTTACCTGTCTTATTACTATTTGAAATGTCGAGCATAATACTTTTTTGCTGAGGTAAAATGGCGCCTTTTGCAAAATCCCATCCTGGGCATTCTGGCTATCTGAAAAATTCGACACTCACAAATACTGGTTGATCCTGAAATCTTTTTCAAAGGTGGTGTTTAATGAAATTCTTAAAAAAGAAGTTAGACTAATTATTATCCGTAGCGGAATGATAGACTAATGCTTATTCGTAATGGGATGATAGTAGCTTTCTTAACGGTGACTGAACAATAGCCTATTATTCGTAAAACCAAGCATCATATTCTGATCCAACCTTTTCCAGGTGCAAATTTTAAAATACAATTCTGAAATAAAATGGTTGCGGAAAATTCTATATTTGACAATGTAAAATTATCTAGAACTTGTAAGAGAACTGAATGAACTACGCCGGGTTTATGCGGCTGAGCTAATTCTGCAAAGAGAAATTATAAGTAGGAAGTTTATTATTCTATGATTTATTGTTAAATAAGAGTTTACGTGTGGGAATTTGGCATCATTCCTTTCTTCGATTTTTTCAAATTACCAAGGATAAGTGAGCGAGTGGGAAGTTTGAGTTGGATGTGGAGGAGGAACACGATGAGAAGGGTAATTGGATTCGGATAGGGCAGGATAGAATAAGATAGATGAGAAGAGGAGAGAGCAAAGTCAATATTCGAGAAACCGGGAAACATTTCACGCAATCAGAACTAGCTGAGCATAATATCGAAACAGGACACAGCATTTTATCTGACAAAACAACCGTCATCGCAAAAATATACAATACTTTTCCAAGAAAACATAGAGAAGCAATCGCAATCTTAAAACACCCTAATAAAAACAATATGAACAATGGATATAATAATAATCTGATTTGGCTTTTTGTCCCCCCGGGGTTTTAAAAAGATACTCTACGGCGGGAAGAACAACATAATGTGAATCTGAAGTTTCAGGTTAGCTCTGAAGAAGTGAACTGCAATGTTCACGAAATATCGACAAGATTCGTAGTTTTGCATACGATTGAGACGCGAAACACCCCCTTTTATACGTAAAATGATTAATTTTAATTTATTAACAAATAGACTCCTATAGCGTCACCAGAAATAATAAAATGAAATAGACTATTTGACATACAGTAGTATTCTAAATTGTGGATTATCTACTGTAGGGTGGTCTCCCCTGTACGAAATTTGGGAAAACGTGTTCTACAATTTTCAGGCCCCCCATTTTGTTTACACAGTTTGAAATTATAAAAATTGTCCATTGTTGATAAAATAAAGAAATTATTACTGTAGGTAAACTATTGTGATAAGAGGTTTTTGTATAGTCATTAGTATATGATAATACGTAAAAATTATAGCTTATGTATTTAAAAACAGCTGAAATATGCGTTTGTTTTACAAATTAATCAGTTTTATCGTAAAAAAAGGTTAGCGATCCTTGTTATTAAAAAGTAGTTTTCACTAAAAAATTAGTAGTTTTCTGCTTGCGAATTAGTTTAGAGAACAATCTACGCTGGAAGCAAAAAAGATTTTTCGATATAAACCATTTCAAATTCTAGAACATGTTCCAGTATATATTATACTATTTTCTATCTTATTCGGCACATTAAATTATTTGCATTCCATTAGTATATTTCTTTCACACTAAATTCGCAAGAATACAATTTTATCTTTCAATAAAAAATAGATACATTAATGTACTTAGTATGTTAATTATTATTATAAGGAATAAGAAAATCAAAAAGAAATGCAAAATGACGAATCACACATTCAATATAAAATTGTTTATGTATGACAAAGATAGGACTAAATTTCACTACAGAAAGTATAATACTGGTTCATTTGAGTGTGTTGAAAATTGACGCTTATTGTTTATTAAATATACGTTCAGTTTTATGTTCATGAAATTTCCTGATAATAAATTATGTGTTTTGAATATCTGTGCAGAAAATAATTCTACGACATCAATATAACAGGCGTTTGAAAGTTTAGATGCTGGCGATATTTATTTGTCAGTTTGTTAGTATATGCTTTGAACTTGTCTTATTATACGCGAATAAATATTACGCGATTGCTGAGTAACTATTACAAATACAAAAGAAAATACAAATACTTCAAATATTTTACAAAAATTTCGATTAGATTTCGAGGATGTCGTAAAGACTTCAATTATTTGACAAAGATTTCAGATAGATTTTAAAGATTGTATAAACATTTTAGTAGTCTTCCAAAGATTTGAAAGATTTCGCAACAATTTTGAATGGATTTAAAAGATTTCACAAAGATTTTGAAAGATTTTCTGTTCCGACGTATAGTCTGCCTCTATTTACCTTACAATTAGATTGTAAGGTCTTTGTTTTGTGCACCGAGCCTAGTTTGACGCGATGTTCTTCGAACCTGATTAAAAGTATATACAGGCAGAAGTAGGTTGTCGGATTTCGATTCAGTGACCCCAAAAACATATGTAAAAGGTTTTTGAAGTTTGTGGAACGGCTTTTCCTGTGTTTAACCTTGAAATGACCTTGAACCTAAAGCGTTAGAGGTAAATGGACCCCGGATTTCGATTCAGCGACCCAAAAAACATATGTAAAAGGTTTTTGAAGTTTATTGCACGACTTTTCCTGTATCTGACCTTGAAATGACCTTGAACCTGACGTGATGGAGGTAAATAGTCCTCGGATTCGTATTCAGCGCGTCAAAATACATAAGTTTGAAGTGGTCTTGTCAAATAGTCCTCACCTTTTTTTTTTGTAAACCAGTGTAATGTTATTGTAGTACTTACACTTTCTAGATCCTTTTCGTATTTTTTATGCCATTTTCCTTCTCTTTTTTAATTCAGGAACGTGATATACACCCAAAAAAATAAAAACACAAACGAACATAATCTACTCATGCATCGAGATGTCAAAATATAACATAGGGGAGTGGATATAACACGCGACTGCGAAAACAGCTCTGCGCATGTGCACGATACTGAGACCAAGTTTTCATTCGCGGTAAACATTAATAAACTCTTGGACGTCGCTCGTCCCACCTCTGCTCACCAAGCACATAGGGTGATGCCACTCCTTACTATTCCTTCGTGTTGATACCCATAAAATATTTCACTCTGGTAATCATTCAGTAAAGTGTTATTGTAATCGTAGCTTTACGCTTTACGCTAAAAAAGTTATATTATTTCTAAATTTTCAATGAATGTTGTTTTTTAATCCCATGCTTAAAAGGTGTTGCACGTTCTGTGCACATTTTTTGTTTCACAAAGCAAAAAATTGATTTCAATGGAAAAAGGAGGCACTTTACTCATTTTTATAATTCTTGTTGACTGAGATATAACTATGTAGCTTCTTTTTTTAGCATCTCAATGACCCAGAATATAAAAGATAAGAATTTAAATACATGTTTTAACAATAAAATATTTTGTGTATAACCTATCTAACTATAAGTAAAAGAATATGCTACAACTAAAAACTGTTACCAGCTTAGCAGATTCAGCGCTGAAATAACCTATAATCTGCATGAAAATTAATCTATCACGATTAATAGCAAAAATTTTTTTTAGAAAAGTTCTTTTTATTTTCAATACTGGACCGGGTGCTCATTATATACTTAAAATGTGTTTCCAACATAGAAAAATCGTTCCAAGTTAACTAAGAAATGCAATTTTTCATCAATTAAAATGAACTATAAAATTCTCATCAGCTCTCAGAAAATTTATTTCTCAGTTATATTCTTGGTAATATTCTCATTACTGGTCTCAAAGTAATATAACTGGCTCAGAACTCTATTCAGCAATATCGTTTCTGAATGGAATCAAAGAACTTGAAAGGAACTGTCCATCGCATTCGGATCAACAGAGTCCTTGGAATCGCAGTTCCAGTATCGCTGCTTGATGAGGATGGAGGATCGCTATCCCCACCACCTTTCCGATTTCGCAAATTAGGCATTTTTAAGCGTTTAGGCTAGAACTTACTTGTGTTTTAATCCGAAAGAATTTTGCACTCTCATTTTAAACTTATTTTTCTTTCGCCTTATCACAATAAATCGCTAAACATTACAATTTAGAACACAAAAGACAAGAGAATTACTACACAAACGTTGGTTTTAAAATTTTCTTGGTGATCTTGAAGTTTCCAGCTTGAAGATCTAATTGAAGTTTTTGGAGATGTCTTTAAGGTTCGCCGAAGTACTGCAATTCAGGAGGTCCCATGAAGCCGTAACTCTTCACGAGTCTGGACCAAAAACTACTCGATGCGCCCCTGGAGCACTGAATGCTTACGGCTGAGGAGAAAAATACACGTTTAATCAGACAAACATCCTTGAGCCTGAACTACTGACCTATTTTTTTTCGCGACGCAGGTAAATCCCACACAGCTGCCACCAATTTGTTACGTCCCAGCGCTACAATCGTTTAATGTCTGTTGGAACTAAGCGCTGATACGTCGAAGGTGAGAATTCGTTACCCGTCGTTGAGTGGCTGAAACCACTAGCCGCGAAAAATAGGTCAGGTGTAAATGAATGATGACACTCAACACTATATTTATCCTGATAATAAAATCAATCGTTTTATTATGTAGTTCTGGCAGACGAGGCAGATATTTAAAGGCTCGCATAGAGTATCGATGAACAAACACACAAGTAAGCTTAGCACTCTATATTTCGGCACAGCCGAATACAAACTCACGCATCGCAAACACGAAAGTGAGTTTACGTTACCTCCAGGATTCTAAAAAAGTTTCTAAGTCCGAACTGTACAATAAACGAAGATACAAAAGTCGCATGTTCAAGCTTGAAAGGCGCGCGCCGAGATAGAATATTCTGACGTTTCAATGCACTGCATCTATATTTAAAACCTCGTTTAAGGCGGGATTTATCTCTAATTTTAGTGTTTACCCAGTCGGAATCGTCTGGCCGGCATCATGATCCAATAACGATACTAAAAATCGCTCAATGTCTCGAGTTTCTAACCTTAGATTCAATTTAGACAGTTAGTCTGCGCAGTACTATAACGAGTACATTAACGAAATTGAAACCTGATGCTACACTTAAATCTTAGTTCCCTCATAAGTAATAGAGCTATTATTTCGTTGATATTCATATATCATTATTAATCATCTTAATAATCGCTCATTTCCTGCGTATTCTGATTTTACTTTTGTTATTTAAAATTTTCCGCTCGAGAAATTACTAGTCTAGAGAGTATTTAGTAAAAGGGTCTTAGCGCCCTGAAACTGTAGTTCTTAAAACGGCGCATGCTGTTACACTGCCACCAACAAATACCACCACAGTAAGGAGTATATAGATATCATAACTATATTTTGTCATAGAATCCCAGATAGCAAGCGTGCGGGGCACGTTACACGCACTTAGCGAGAGGCATTCTTTATAGCATAAATACATAAGTGAGAAGCGTAGTTTTCAATTATAATTATTATTATTACTATAATTACAACTATAATTATTATAAAATAGTTTATTCATTAAAATGGAAACATTCCCAATTTGATCGTAAGCATAAATTAGGAAATTTTTTTGAATAACATTATTGAATGCATTTGTAAAATTGCTTGATGTGCAATGCATTTTGTATATTATAAACGATGATTTAATAGTATTTTTCTTCACTCGATCGGTGTAAGTTTAACAAGAAAAACCACTGATTATTCTGTAACTTTTTAAAAAGAAAAAAATAACTTGTAACTTTTCAAACTTTTTTTCTATTTTCTCTGGTTCTTTTTTTAATCATCCAATATAACCACAAACAAATATTTAAAAAAATTCTTACATCAAGTAACATTCTTACAGCAGAGTAACTACAAAAAAATTTCAAACCCATAAAAAGCTATAAAAGAATAAAGTTTGAATGAAAATAGTTGACAAATATTTCTAAAAATGCTTACTCCGAGTGAAGAATTTTTTGAAATATTTTTGATGGTCATCCCGAAAGTTGAAAAGAAAAAGCTTGAAAAAATTAAGAAGTGAAATATGCTATTAAACCTTGATCCACCGTAAAAAATTCCAATTAGACAGAAATTTTCGTTTTGTATTTACATGATATTTCAAAAATTTTCAATTTGAATTGGCATTTTTTTAGAAGATGAAACTGTTGGAATAATTTCATCTTTGAATATTTTTTTATTTTTATAACGCTGTCGTTGAATAATACATATATGGCGCAGCAGCCTTCGTCGATCCAACGGAAATGCCCGACGAACCGCGAGTGTCTTCGCGACTTCTTATCCCGCGGTCTCGTCTCGTTTTGCATCATTTCCCATTGGAAATTTCGAGGTTTGTTTTGTTTGGTGTGTTTTCCTCACTTCGTTAAGACAACTTGTTAACCTGAGGGTTAACGACGTGTATCAAGATTTGGACAAATCGTGTAGCACGTACCTTCTATACGAACTAAGTAAAATACTTATCATGCAATATGCATAGGTCTACAAACATGACCTCATTGTTGTCACCTTTCTTGCACCTTCAATCGTAGTTTTGGAGAGTGTCTATTAATTTTTATACACCTCGAGATTACCTGCTTTCTGTCTCACAATCTACATTTAAATATTGTATATATATATATTCTGTCCGCAAGAACCGGCAACGTGTGTTCACACTACGCCCGCACGAGCTGCTACACACCTGTGCGACACACCTGTCACGCATACGAGAACGCATCTGCGTCATCGCTTGCGTGCAAGCCGTGCGAGAAAATCCGCACGCACGCGTGCGACGCACGTGCGTCGCACTATGCGCGCATATTGCTATCTGGGATATTTCTGAATAGAGAAGCCCAGACGGGACACCAGTGTAAGACGGAAAACCCGAATTTCTCAAAAGTTATATAATTTTCATAAAAGTTATTTTTTTTTTGAATAGGTAGAAGGACTGATCCGCCAGTTTGACATATCCATTCAATATGAGTTTATATGCTGACAGCGCCGTCTATGAGGCTATATGTCATTTGTGCCGAGTATGAGTGCACCTGGATTTTAGAATCTTTTCAGGAGAGCTGATTTAAGTTTGGAATGTCACATCTACACTATAAAATAATTAAAATGGCTTCAGGTGTTCAATTAACTTTTACTCTCATAATTCCCCCCTAAATTCTATCAATCAGTATGTTATATAAAACTAATAATGTTGATAATCACCAAAGCAAAAATTGAATTTTACTCTTACAAATATTTTATGATAATTGTTGAATTACATATAATTTATAATGATTTAATTCTTGTTAAGCTGAATTACTGCGTATTATTAAAATATTAAATAAACAGAATGATCGACAGGCTTCGCACATCGAGAATATATAACCTCTAAACACGACATCTCAGTGCAGCCGACACAACTTTCACACATATACGGTTGCTTAAATTGTATTAAACAACGAAATTTTTTGTTTAATAACGAGACAGTATAATTCTTGTCGACAATTACATTTCAACTGTGATTCTAGAACCAAATCATATGTATGAAATTGTGGATGTTATATTTTAAATAAGTTTCTTTCCTGCTGAACATTCTCATTATTTTTCAAGCTGATTTATTTTTCTTAGATGTCGAGCTTGTTTCAAAATGCACATAACCTATAATATGTATGTCAAGTATGCCGAGGGCCAATCAATAATACCGATTGCACGGGACATAACTTTGTTTTTATAATAACTTACAAAAAAATAATTTTTCACCATAAGTGTATTTGGATATTATTTTTTATTTTTCAAAATCTATTAAATTAAATAATAAAATCAACATTTTTTTGTAAAAATTATATTATATAATTGAACAACTTTTAAAAGAGAAAAAATAATATCTAAATACAGTTCTGGTGGAAAATAATGTTTTACAAGTTATTAAAGAAATAAAGTATTGTCCCACGCAATTAGTAAGTATTATTGCTTGGCCCTCGGCGTGCATTATCTCAAACAATTGTATGATATTTAAGTAAACGGTGCAGAATAGTATATTATAGCTTACTTAATGTCTTGATTGGGGGCAATTCAAGTCAACACCAAGTCAAAGAATTTTTACTCGGGTAGTTCCTAACATCCGGACACAAGCTTTCTTTTCTTTTTCCAGGTCTCCCTTATTCTTACCAGGTCCGTACGTTTAGACTAGGCGGTATTATAAACATACATAAACGTACGAACTGTCCGGATTTTTAGACTCGCCCTTTAATTTAATAAGACTTTTTTGAATTTTTTATAAGACAAGTAAGGATTTTTTTTATGTTTAGATATAAATGAAAAGTATAATTTGATGCTGAAGGGGACACGTACTGGGGCGAAAAGGGACACTATCTCTATGGCTGCCATAACTTTTTTTTAAACACCTGCGTGCGAAGTTCGACCTCTCGTGGCCGTGCAACCAGCGCAAAGTACCCGATTCACGCATTTTCTGGAAAATGTTATTCGTAAACTGGTTCGAGTGTGCGAAAAAAAATGCATAGGATATTAGCACAGTATTGATGGCCAATAGACCTTTTCATTTAAGAAAACGATGCTGCGCAAGCGCGAAAAATATATAGCACTTCCGTGAGTTTCGTCCAATTTTTCCCTGAAACGTATGTGACAATAGTAAATATTAACGAAAAAAAATATATTTAGAGCAATTAGAAGTTAAAACACATCCCACCAAAAAAATTTCTGATTTACCAGGATAAAATCCATTAAAAAGAAAAAAGGTTGGTGCGACCAAGAAGTGCTGTTTTGGAAATTGTAAAAGTGGCAGTTGCGGCGCAAGTCGTACTTGAAATATAACTATTATTTTATTTCCAAACCCCTGTTTAATATTTCGAAAAATATTTCCCGATGATGCACTTAAAATGCATATTCAAAATTGCGCGGAATGCAGTAAAAGTAATATGTGGGTGAGGTTATGTGCCCGCAGAGAAGTGTCTTTGTTTACATTCTTTATGCAGGAAAAATACTTGTCGACAAGTATTTTTACAGCTTAAAGAAAGTAAACAAAGACACTTATATTTGCTGATTGCATTTCGTGGGAGAAAGTGGTCCATCTGAAAAGCTTCCCAACTCCATTAAAAGTAAGAGCCAGCAAGAAAGTTTTAAGGTAAAAATAAAACATTAATTATATATTCAAGGACTGTGGAAGAAGGAATTTTGAATGTCGCATATCAAAAGCATGCCTAGTGTATTTTAGTTTTTAGAAAAAATGTCACTTTTTGTAATAGAATATTTTGTGTTTTGTATTTTTGTTTAGTATTTTTCGAGCTACATGAATTTCAAAACTAACAACCCACTCATAATGACAGTTAATAATTAATTTTCCACTGCATTTCTTTGAAAATGCTTCATCAACCTTTTTTTATATATATTTTTTTCTTTATAGATAATTTCAATTTTATGTAAAACACTATTTTTCTACTATTAGAAATATACGACTATTGGGAATGGAAACATCCACCGCGCCAAAAGGGGCGCTGCGGTTTCATATAAACATTGTCGCGGAAGCCATATGGATAATATGGAGTAGTCGCTATAATTTTATAAAAAAGTATGTTTAAGTTTAGAAAATGGTATTTTTGGACTGAGAAAGTTTGTGTAGTTACGCAACAGCTACACCTGCATCCAGAAATATTATCGAATGCCAAAATAGTGACATATTACATTAGTTCACGACGGTTAAATTTTCGTCAAATAATAAAATCAAATATTTTTTATGTAATTAATATTTAGTATAAAAACCTGAAAACCATCAATTATTTTCATTAAAATGCAAGAAGCAGACAAGTAAATTTTTGACGTTATAATCTTTCACATCTAAAGTTCTCAACCACTCACTGTGTTTATCTACAACTTCGATTTTTCGAAATAAGTTTCGCTTTTTTATCTTAACGCTTTTAAGCTTTGGCGCTATATGAAAACTTCTGAATGAAAAATCTGTGCAGTAATTTAAAGCATCCTCGGAACGCGTGCATGACGTGTTATGTCTGGAAACAATTTTACTTTTTTGCAGAACAAAGGGAGTAAAAATTTCGTTCAATGTGTAAAATTAATCTTAACTATAACCTATAATGCTTGCCCTATTGAAAAATACGACATCGTGTACGATATCAAATACGATATCGTATACGATATCATATGCGATGCTGTAATTTGAGATAGTAAACGACATCGTTTACGACGTCGTTTACGAGATAGAATTATTTTTAAATAAATAATTACGCTAACGCTGTAGAGCTAGTATGGAGTTTTTCATAAATAGAAAGTAAAATTAGTGGACATTAAAAAATGATAAAACTTTCAAACTTTTTGGTTCAGAGAAGTTTATTAAAAACTTGCAGAATATTTTCTTAATCACGAAAAACAGAAAAAATTTTACAGGAATAAAGTTCTTTGAAAATCCTAATAGGGGCTAAGCGGGATGTATGGTGCAGACTGCAGAGGTATACTCGTTAAGGAGCGGGGTGCAAAAAAAATGTTTAACTTTTTTCCCTTCTTTTGGATTGAAATTTTAAAAGGAACTTATCAAATTTCCATTCAACTGAAGGGGCTTCACGGTGGCAGAATATGGCCGACGAAGTACGTTTTTCGAAAAAGAGAAAATATCTTTCCCTAAATGCCAGAATAAAAAATGATCATTTTATCATTTTAGGACAGAGATATTTCCTTTTTTTGAACGGGCTTCATCACCCCACTCCTGCCACCACGTAGCCTCTTCCAAATTGATCGAAAGTGAATGAAAATCATGCCATAAAATGTGAAATTCTAGGTGCACCATTTTTATCCACACTATTCCACTTAGCCCCGTGAAGAAAAATATTTTTTTTCTAAAAACAGAACATTTTTCCGTTGAACAAAATAACTTAATATATGAAAGCAGAGATTTAAAAAATTTGTAATCAACTCTCCAGGCGAGTAACACAGCAGCAATAAATAATGGTTTTCAGAAGTTTTTTTAAGCCTCATAACAATTTTCGAAAGCGTCTTGCGATGAATAAAATTACTTCGTATTAAAGCAAACATTATAATTAAACAAATGTATTCCATTTGGCTCGCTATATTTCACATTACTTTACTCTGTCTTAATTAGCATTGCTCGTACTGCACGTCGAACACCAGCGTCCGCTTAAGAGGTAGAATTTTTTAAAATAAATAATTACGCCGACGCGTGAACATTAATAAATAATAAAATTTTAAAAATTGTTGAGTCAGATAAATTAGATAGATAAATATAATAGATATATATGATAGATGTAAAGATAAATTGCAGAATATTTTTTAAATCAAGAAAAGGCGACGATAAAAAACTTTTACAATAAAAAGTTATGTTATTTGCTCAATAAAAATTAAGGTTTGGAACGGTACACAAATATTCATCTTCAGTCAGCTTCATGTGCACACATATTTTAAAAATGTCTTTAGTCAATGCAGCTGACTCTTCTTTGTCCATCGATACAATTTCTCGCAGCATATTACATTTGTCTTGGATAAAATTAATTGTGTGAATGCAATGCATTATTGTATATTCTTTTTTAGTAACTGAATCTACAATAAAGTATTTCAGTTTCACATATGAGCCATCGCTTAACTGGGCAAAGGTATTGTTTGAAAGCTTGTTATTTTTTAGTGACGACATGTATAAACATCTATTTTTGATGAGTTTGTTATATGTAAGTGCGCTTTCAGACGTAAGTTGCAATTTTTCTATCCAAAACTGACTAACATTTGAGTTTGGACCAAAGTATCTATATTCAGAAATTTGCAAAGTTTTTTGAACCATGGTCGTACCGGTATGAAGAAGAAATCGTTTTACACTTGAACAAGAATTCACTCTTTCTTTCAAAATTTACATGCTATATTTCAGACTAATGTGACGACATACTTGACTGTGAATACCCTTAGCTGCGTGAATAACTTTTAGTAAATCTCCATTGCCGGATTTCAATCTCTCTATGCATCTCACTATGTGTGGATGCACCTTCAAGCTTTCCAACAGACAGATGATAAGTCTATGAGAGTTTGAATGGAAAGCTTTCCGGCAGTCAATCCAGGCCATTGACAGGGTGCGTTGATGGGCTGCAGCGTCTTTACAGATGCACCTGTCAATTAGCAGGTTTTTTCTACTGCCTGCTGTGTGTTAAAACAATTTATTGGCCTGTAATTCTCTGGGTTGGACAAGTTGCCTTTTTTCGTTAGGAGTATAGTGCGTTCTAACACCAGCCACTGAGGAATGGACGTTTCTGATTTTAATTATGAGATGAATGTGCGGACCACATGTTGGTGTGTAGAAGTAAACTTCTTTCACCAGAAGTTCTTGATGCAATCTGGTCTTGCAGCGGAAAAGTTCTTTGTGCCTGTAAGTGCTTTTTCTACCTCATCTGCAGTGATTGATGAACATTCCTCTTCAGATGTTATGAGGTTGTCGCTAAACTCCTTGAAGCGGATGATATTATTACTATCTTCTTTCAACTCCAGTGTTTTCAGGTTCATGTATAACTCCCTCCAAAAAGTTTCTACCTCGTTAGGCTTGGGTGAATTTTTGACAGAAACAGGGTGATCACTGAAGAAGCGCGATGAGACAGCGAGAAACTGTTGATTCTCCCTGATCCATCTCTACTTCTTTTCTATTCAAAATGCTGCTTGATTGTTAGCAGCTTTGACTTATTCAGTCTGTGATTCAAGATCCTCAGTTCTTGGGCAAACTTCAGAACCCTTTCCGTGAACGGTCCACCAGATGTTATGTAGTCAATCAGACACTGAATACGGGACGCATTCTATCTTGCCTGTCCAATCTTCTTGTTCCATTGATGCAAGCATATTTTGGTCTTTTGATCCATCGTCGGTTTTAGCCTTCGATTTGAATCAGCCAATTCTCTCGCAGCACCATAAACTGAACAATTGATGGTCCAGAAGTTGGACTCCTCCGAGCTATCCTCACGAAGGGAGGCATCCATTTCAGCCAGATCTTGAAATCGCTATCATCTCTCAGAAAATGTCTGCTTTCTGCGGTTGGTCCTAATCTTGCTTCCTCATCTTCGTCTGTAAGTTGTTAAAGCAGCGGTTGCGGAAGCGCTCCGCGTACATATCCATTTTTCAAGAGAGAGGCACGTTGATTTCGCAAAGACCGATGCGAAACGTGCTGAAGCTCTGGGTGTTTCTGGCACCACAGAGTGTCAGTGCTGCCAGGTTGCAAAAAAATGAATCTTCAGGTCTTCCAGATTTTTCCTCAGAAAATCGCCAGACCACTTCAAGAAAATTATTCAGATTTCTTCGAACCTGCGCACAAAGGTCTTGAAACATATTGTGTATACTCACCTTACGCGCAGCATTGGAATTTTGATGCCTGAAGCCGATCGGCTCTCACTTTCTACCATGTGAGATAGATAACGAGGCGTGATCGTATTTGAATTGAAGGTTTC
Organism: Andricus grossulariae; assembly: GCA_011634705.1. NCBI lineage: Eukaryota > Metazoa > Arthropoda > Insecta > Hymenoptera > Cynipidae > Andricus > Andricus grossulariae. The sequence continues at coordinate 2,088,381 of JAABKJ010017545.1, forward strand.
AAAACCTCTCTTTTCGTCGTATGAGCTAGACAAAGAGGTTCTGATGGTGTTCGAATGACAACTCATATTTATTGTTTCGAAACTACCAACCCCTCTCTGTCTACTTTGCTTGATAGAAAGAGAGGTTTCGAAACTTTCGTTTCAAATTTGATGGCACGTCTTTGTCTATCTCACACAGTATAAAGAGAGGTCCGATCGACTTCAGGCATCGGGGTCCTACTACAGTTCGGCTATGCAAACACACGATTAGTCAAAATATCTAGAAATGTCAAATTCACACTAACAGTTGCGGAAACTTTAAAATAGTAGTATAAATATTCTCAAATAGTAAAACATACAAATATGATTTCTTAAACCTCGAATGAATTGTTTCAATGATGTTCTTGCATACGACTTGGCCATCATTTCATCTATGAAGAGAGCAGTCCTCCGTATTCTAAACTTCGGGATGTTTCTCTGGAAGAGTCTCAGTAATGCACGAACGCGCCACGGATCATCATTGGCGTCACGATCTCCAGTTTTTGAGTACTTCAATCGAGACTTCATTTCTTCGAACGTTTTGCGTGAGTTTTACAAGCTTCTGCATAACTTATTTCCGGAACATTTTCGTCCCATTCAGTATCAGAATCCCAGTTATCGGAGCCAGAATCGTCTAGATTTGGCAACGTAATTATTTCATCGAAATCATTTTCTGGTTGCAACATGGCGATGGTAGTAAAAATAAATAACTCAATCTACTAGGAACTTGGTATTGAAACTCATCCGATCAATTCACAATGGATTGTTGACAGTGGCTTTTACAACTCGATCTGAATATAGTACATGAAACAAATGAAGATCCGATACAAACGACCCGACGTTGCCTGAGGAGCTATTCATTTGTTCTCCATCAGAACGCATCCCGAACCAGGACCAGATCGTGCTGCGCGCTGATTGGTCGACGGTTCCAATCGTAACCGTAATCGGAACCGAGAACCGATCGTCTGAATACGGCTTTATCCTTGCCTGCGGGACTCTACAATGATGGACGAAACCTTTCCCTAGCCACACGTGGGAACAACAACGATAACTACAAACATAGTTGTGGTAAGTGCGTTTCAAAACAATCGAACGCTCAGGGCTCCCGACAATGGTTCAGACAATAATGTCGGCTACCCCAGCCCTCCGTTAGGCGCAATCGACCTGGCAGGCCACCTCAAGCCGTTTTCGCTCATTTCTCCTACTACAACGCGCACAGGGGCTTGACCTTCTTAGTATTTGCTAATCAACATAAACTCTTTGGAAAACCTATAATCAGTTTTATGACAGACTACGTAAAATGTGACTGTGATCCTTCAAACCGGCCAGGTTCCTTGCACCCGAGCGGACTAAGTCGCCAACAAATTAGCAAACAGAGAAGCACTAATAAGTCACTAATAAAGTCTTATATATTCCGAAGGGAAAATTCATAACAAGAGGAGGGTGGTGGTTGATTGAGACACAACAGGTAGTAAGGAACCTCAACACGGGACTCGCTCGCCTTGAAGGAGTGAGAATGAGCGAAGTCTTTTTTATATTATATCTTTACGCTCGGGTTTTATTTGTGACTATTTGTGCCAGCTTATATAATCGCAATTATTCCTGCGTGCTGCAAGCACTCATTTTTGTCAACTGAACAAGTGCAATTTGAAATCCCCCTATATATTAAGACTTTGTGTTTATGAACAATTAACAAAACGCAAATTTAGACTGTAATGGTCGCCATATTGGATCCACAATTTATTTTAACGTTAAAACCCCCCATATTCTGTGCAATTAAAAAAAACGCAAATTCGGTGATTCTGCCTTTCAATAGTCACCATATTGGATCGACCATTTTAAGTTTTGAAATTCTAACGGCAAAGTCTTAATGACCGACCCCGAAACACCCGTACATCAAGTTTCAGACGAGTTGAAAAAAATCGCTAATTCTGCGACTCGGACTTTCAATAGTCGCCATATTGCAGCCACCATTTTTAATTTTGCAATTTTAACATCAGAATCGTAATCAGCGACGCCCAAAACATTAAGTTAACTTTCTATAATATTTATTTCTGATGTGCTTCTCGAGTGAATACAGGTGGCCTGTCAGGCACATTGCATCTAAACTAAAAAGTTTAAGGGGTGCGTCTAGCGGAGTGCTAGAGTTCGGGGAGAAAATCACGACGGAGTCAATGCGATTGACCGGCGGAATCTCAATACTTTTGGTTGGATGAATCGACTCAATCACGACCTGCTAGAGTGCTACGATACCAGTATGGCCCCTGGTTACATGGCCCGAATTCATGTTCTGTGGAGCATAAAACACCCAGAGCTATCGAACATCTCGCTACAACGTCGGCGAAACCATGCCGAACAACTCCGGAAAAGGGGCTGTGTAAGCGGAGCGTCTACTATACTGCAGCCAGAACAAGTCGGCAGCAAAGAAAGAGAGGCGACACTGAGACCACCCGCCTGCAGGCATCCAATAGAGGAAGAGCGATGCTTTAGGACCCGAAGAAACATCAACTTCCAGGTTTCTTTAGAGCCCAAAGATCTCGCTGAACTGGGTGCCAAGCTTTGTGGAGATTTTACCGAAGAAACGGACCTCTGGACTATCAATTGTAGCACTACTTTTTCCCAGTCAATTATTGATTAAGGTATTCTCCTTAAAGAGCGCACACGGACCCTAATTTAAATAAACGACTTTTTAAACAAACAATTAGAACGATAAAAAGAACCTAGATTTTTGGGCGCCAGTCCTTTCTTGGGACACAGGTGAATCAATTCAACTAAAGTGAGTCTGATACGGTGAAGTTACACGGAATCTATTTTACAAACGGTAAAGTGAAACTCACTGCACGATAAACGTTTCAGGCTAAACGATAAACGAAAACCTCACAAACCTCATTCAAAAGGATACACCTTAATTTAAAACAAGCGATCATCCAAGACAACAATGAAAGAAGGTAAAGTATAAAAGGTATCCAAAGATAAGATAATCAAAAATATCAAAAAAAAAAAAAAAAAAAAAAGCTAAAGACATTAAGATATCCAAGGGTAAGATAATCAAAAATATCAAAAATCTCGAGAGTAATAGTAACAATAAAAAGATAATAAGATGTAACGAAAGACTAAAGATATCAAAACAGGTAAAAGATAAACCAGAATTTAAGAGACAAGAAGGGGATAAAATTCATAAAATAGCAAGAAAATTGAAGTTGAGATAGCAATTAAACAATTTCGAAGGATCTAACATAGGAAGTAACGATAATAATAGTTACATTCATATTAGCAGTTCTCGAAAATATAAAGCGGGATGCTCATAAATAAATACCAAGGAGGTCTCAGAAAATAATGCAAAAGGTGTTCTCAAAATGGGTAATAAAGGTGGTTAAAAGGTGAATATATTGGGGTTCTTGATAATAGGCATACGAGGAGTTTCTTAAACAAACACGAAAGGGGTTATTGAAAGTAAGTACACCGGGGGTTCTCAGAGATAAATATGAAGGGGATGCAGTTTTTCTAAATTGTAGCTGCTGTTCGCAAATGGAAAAATTATTTCAAAATTTTTTTCTGACACCTCTTGATGGTACCTTTCGAATAGGGGGGGTTAAAAAAGTCACCCCCTCTTCATTTTGGAGGAGATCTCACCGTCTTTCCTTGGGAACAGCAGTTTTCGGCATTTTTTTATCAATTTTAGATGTTGTCCGCAAATGGAAAAATGATTTTTACATTGTTTTCTGACACCTCTTGATGGTACCTTTCTAATAGGTGTGGTTGAAAAAGTTACTGACTCTTCGAAGAAAATCTTCGAAGAAAATCTTACATTCCAAAGAATATGTACCATTTTTTAATAAATATAGGTTATGTTGACGTGTTTTATCTGAAATCGGTATCTTTCACAAAAATCATTAAATTTAAATCCAATGAATTTGTTTCAAATAAATTATATTTCAAAAATTTCCAAGATGATTCAGAACTTTTCAACCATTTCAGGTTATGGTGGTGTTTTACACTAAAAAACGGTATTTTTTAGTAAAAAATCGGTATTTTTAGTAAAAAATCATTAAATTTCAGAGAAGATTGAAACTTTTGTTCAATTGTAGGTTTTAAGCTGGTGAGTTTCACCAAAAATTTCGATATAGGTTTCAAAGAAGATTTACAATTTTTGAACAATTTAACGCCATGGTGACGTTTTTCACCAAAAATCGATTATTTTAAAGAAAAATAATAAAATTTCAAAGAAGATTGACAATTTGGAACAATTTAACCCTATTTACTGGAAATCGGTTATTTTAAACAAAAGTAATTTAATTTCAAAGAATATGACTTACAATTTGGAACAATTTTTCGTACAAAATTGGTATTTTCATAAATAAAATCATTACATTTTTCACATTTCTATTAATCTTTAAATTGATACCAGAAATTGTTCATTTAAAATGAAACTCATTTGAATAAGAAATTAAAGTTAGAATTTTGAACAACTTTAGTTTATATTAGTTTTTTTCCTCGAACAGTTAGCATATATTGTATAAAAATGTTACATATTAATTGTGACTTTCTTTAAGAATTTCGATGTTCGCTTTTGGCTTCAAGGTCAAATAAATTCAAAATAATTGAATTGTTTCGAACGTTTCGGCACACAATGATGGTCCTTATCAGTAAATTTGATTAAATCTGAAAAAATTGCATAATTTATTGTAGGTACGCAATGCACAATTGAAAGAGTTACTCTTTGGTTAATACTGCAGTGGACAAATCATATAAAATTTTATTATAATAAATAAAATTATATAAAAATGTCTGTAAAGTAACATTTTTTGAAATTACACTGGGTAAAACCACAAAATTATTTTAAAAAATTGTTGTTAAATAATTATTCATACATTCTTTAAAGACTTTTACGATGTAAATTTGACGAAAACCTTTAGTATACTGCAAGGTGAAATATTTTTTTTAAAAAAGGTCAAAAAAGATTTTAGCTAAAGAATTCTTAAAATAAAATTATATAGCAGCGTACATTTGATGCAAAATTTTTATTCAATTTTTTGTATGTAAAATTTCATTTTAAGAAATTCTTAAACAAAAATTTTTTTTATTTAAATGTGAATTTTCTATTATAATTACAAAATTTTTCAAAATCACACTATAGTGATAGTTGTGGGGGAAATATTTTTTCGAAATCGCATTTATTGACACAATAATTTAAGAATAAAATTCAATAAAATCTAAGTTCAAATTTTAACGGAGTGTTAATGTTTTCATCCTTGTAGTATTGATATTTTTTTTTAATTTGTATCACGCAATAACAGAATATATACTTTCCTTTTTTTGTGATCTTGCGCGCACCTGTTGGATCTCACGCTTCGCGCTCTATTAGGTATTCATCTCGCGCTTTGCGCCCGGTAATGTAATCGCCTCGCGCTACGCGCTCGGACCCATTTGTCTTACGCATTTGCCTTACGCTTGATCGTTATGACCTGCTTTTGTTTTCATTATGTCAATTTTACATTAAAAGAAAAGCTAATTTACTTAAGGTTCTATTGACCTTAAGGAACACATTCTCATTAAGACACTCGCGCTTCGCGCTTGATGGTTGGCTTAAAATTCATGTATGCCTTGCGCTCCACGCTTGTTTTTGTTCATCGTATAATAGAAACCCAAAAGTTTGAGCGCGCTTACGGCGCGCGATTTGGTCGTCGCGCTTCGCAACGACCATATGTTATGTTCTATTTTCTTCAGGTAAAAAGGACTAAATTTGTATTTGATTTCAAATGAAGAAGGAAATTCCTTCACTTCATCGTATATTTCCGTATCTTTCTAATAAATCATATACAGTCAGAGAGATTTTTTCCATCTATCTGAAAAGGGGAGAAAAAAGTACCTAAGTCGTTTTTGGATCATATATATGATAAATTTTTTAATAATTTTGAAAACCAACACATGAGATGGAAACAAATTAAATAAGCAAAGTTTTCATGAGAATGTGCCCACTTATCGGGCAGATTTTTGCATTGTTAATGTTATTTTTCAAGAATAAAACAAAAACTACACATCCTATCAAAATGTGACCAATAACAAATTTGTAGATCTTTTTTGAGTCCACAATTTTTGTTGAATTATCATTTGTCGTATTTTGCATAGTTTGACCGCAAAATTAAAATTTGGATTTTTTATTATTTTTTGTGCAATAAAAATGTGGATTTTCGATTTTTCAAGAAAATTCAAGCAGTCGTTATGATGGTCTTGTAGGGCGCGCAAGAAGAAACATGTTTGAATTTTTGAGTAACATCAACAGCCGCACAGAAAATTATCAAATTTGGAACAACATGTTCTCAAAAATGTTCAAAATCCGCTCATTTTTTGAATATTTGTCCAAAATGGCTGCCCAGCTAACTTGACCTTTAATTTAGGAGACTAAAAGAGTATACCAAAGGCCAATCCAATTGGTCAATTTTTTCGAAAGTTATCGTGCACACAGACAGACATACATACAGACAGACATACAGACAGACACATTCGTAAAAACCTGTTGTTTGGGTTCAGGGAGTCTCAAAACGTGGACATTTGACAAAAACCAGGGGGGGGGGGAGGGGTCAAATTTTACACAAATATAATACGTATCGTTTTTCCATGAACTTAATTAAATTATTTTCAATGTTATTTTTTACGATTTAAACTATAAATACGCATCCGAGCTTAAAGTCGTTTTGACAAAATTTGTAAAGATATAATTTGGGCAAAAAAGTTGGTTAAATAAAATGTTATTGTAGCTTGTGTCCTTTTTCCAAAAATGCTAATTTTAATTTTTAATATATTTTCATAACAAGAGTTTATAAAAAAATTGTCGATTTTTTTTGTGAACAACTTTTGTCTTTTCATTTTTTTCGTCTCTTGTGTCGTTTGTCCAAAAGTTAAATTTTTGATTTTGTTTTTACGATTAAAAGATAATCTACTTCTTCTATCTAAAAATGATTAATAAAAAATTTGTAGATCGTTTTTGGGTGAACAACTTTTGTATATTAATTTATTTTCGTACTCTGTGTCGTTTTAAAAAAAAATCTAATTTTTTTTATCTTTACCGTAATTCTTTTTAGAACTAAAATAAAAACTACGCGTCTTATCCAACAAATTACTAAAGACAAATTTGTAGATTTTTCTTGGATGAGAAACTTTTGTCAAAAAGTTCCAATGAAACTTTTTATTTTTTAATCTAGTTTTTTACGAATAAAATAAAAACCCTGCATCCTATCGAAAATTATAACAAATTTTGTAGGCGATTAATACCAAATTTGTAGATCTTTTTTGAATGCACAATTTTCATTCATTCATATTTTTTGGAATCTTGTATAGTTTGAACGCAACATGAAATGTTTAATTTTTCATTATTTTTTTGGGCAATCGAAATTTGAACTTTCTATTTTTCAAGAAAATTCGAAAAGTTGTTATGACAATCTTGTAGGCTGTTCAAAAAGCATTATTTTTCCTTTCTTGACTTTTTTTCAAATCGTGCCTTGTTTGATTTTAAATCTTCATTTTCGTTTTTTTTTAATTTACTAAATGCTATAACTCTGGTAATTTGTTTTTGATCAAAAAAGTGATTAGGAGAAGTTGTTCGTTTTTTTTAGTTCTTCGAATAACCGAAAAGAGAATTTTTGAATCTGGAAAAAAGTGATCTCAAAAATTTTGAAAATGGTGTAACTTTTCGAATTTTTACCCATAATCGCTGGCTAACGAACTTGGCCTTTAGTTTAGGACACTAAAAAATTATATCAAAAGTCAATCCCACAAATGTATTTGCATTATCTTTTTTTTATAATTAAAAAAAGTGCGCATCCTATAAGAAAAAATTTTTTTTTTGCAACACCCACCGCAAAAGTTGAACTTTTCATGCTTCTAAATGGTGCCTAAAGGACCTTATTTGAGCAGACTGTGTGCGAAACCATTCTCGCGCATGCGCAGTTTGAAGATGGCTTACTTTAGGCATCTTGATTTGTTCTGAGTAAATTAACTAGGAAAAATATTGGAACAATATTATAAAATTCAGTGAAAACCATTGAATTGCTATACTTAAAACTGCAGATGCTGACTGCAGCGCGGCATACACTGTTAGCTACCGCATTCCATTGAACAGGCATAAAAAAACACTTAATTCTCAATTACAAAAGAAAAAACCACAACAACAAGAACATTTCTCGAAAAAATTGCTATGTTCCCTCCAGTTTAATTACCTTCATATTATTTCCTTGAAATATTACATTTGACAATGCATTTTTGTAGAAGTATTATAAATCTGGCTATTCCCATATTTATACCTATGTTTGAATGGGACAACGCGGGTTGATAAGTTAACAATTAAACTCATTTTAAGGATAAATTGAATGAATTTACTGCAAGCGCCGGGCGCCCCAAACATGGGTGCACAAAAACGGCTAGACTCCTGCACACTGAACTGAACTGTGCTACAAGACTTAGAAATAGCTCAAATACTTTCTATTTATGTTTATTTCATAAATTAAATCGATTTTTGATGATACCGTTCACATCCGCACTAAAAAAATGATTTAAACTAGAGTTGGGTACCCGGGTACCCTGGGTGCACATCAACGTGGTAAACGCTGGGTTTGCACATAAGGGTTAAACAGCCTAAAAATTAGGGTCTTGAGTTTGACAACTGTAGGTTCTAACTAAAAATTCAAAGTAGCACTAGAGAAGTGTTACGTCAAAGTAGTTTTCTGAATATGAAGACTATAGTCTCGAAATATTTAATGTAGATCTTGTACATTGAAATGAATTTTAAAGGGGTCCAAGGTTTCATTCTGTAGGAGTTTAAAGTTGCAAGTTCAAAGTAGGGGCACAGGTTCGAATAGCGTTGAAATTACAAATGCTTCAGAATGTAAAAAAATGCCACTCAATCTAATTCATTCTTTTTGATCTAATAAGTTTTTAAATTTTTGTACAAACACATGGGTTATCAACAATGTGAAATTTTTCAAGTTTCTAATGAAGCATTATTGGTTCTTTGATGCATAGTTTTTTTTGCATCATTGTGTATACCTATTTTGTGAGATCTGTTACGGCTGTTTTATCAAATGAAAAATGGAAACTATTATGCACCCTAACGGCCATGGTTCTGAAATTATAAAATTATATATTATATTTCACCATGCGTATAATTTTTCCGCCTGGGTAGGAAAAACAATCAATGCAAATTAATATTTGACTTCCTTATACGATCGAACCGAAAAAAAAAATATTTTGTAAGAAGTTCCAAAAGAATTTCAGAATCTATCAAGACTAATTTTCCTTCCGATATTTGTGTTCACTCTCCGTAAATGTTTCACACGATATTTCTTGTAACGAATACAGAGTATTTTCGACTTCAAGAAACAATAGAAACAAACTTCCCGGTAAATGTCGTCAAAATACAAAAAGGAAGAACAAGTCACCAAAATTTCCGAGAATTCAAGTTATTCAAATATTTCCTAAAGAAATCAACAGAATTTTTGGGAATTCAAATCTCGTGTAAAAGGAAACATCTTCCGATCCTTATCCTGTTCTTCTGTTGGTATAAAGCTTCTCCCATAGTAGTGCTAGACAGTGGTTGAATTTGCATCATACGAAATGAAAAACAAGCTGCTCCTGAAATTGAAACAAATTACGTTTAATTTGAACTTAAAATGAGCCTAAAATATGCTGAAGTAAAATGAAAGGGCAATTCGTTTATTTTTAACGATACGAATAATGTAATGAGTATAGTCACTACAAGTAAATATTGAGGACTACACCCAAAATTAAGCTGTCTGTTAAACTCCTAGTGGGCACAAAAACATTAACGTCCTAAACGTTAATGTTTTTGTGCCCACTGGGTTAGATATCGTTTTGTTTACTTGCGGTTAAATTATAAAAGCTGTGAACGTTAAATACGAAATAATTTCAAATTTATTAATTATTTTTCCATAACTTTCATTTCCCGCAATTTTTTTTTTCGCAGCGCGTAATATTTTTAAACCCCCACTCCACGTCTATTACCATCTTTTGTTCTAACAACCTGTCATGTTTGTCACTAAACTCAGAGATGAAGTATAACCATAACCACATTTAAAATTCTCATCATATATTACGGAAGATATTAGATTTGTGTGAATTTGGAAATAGCCAGTTTTTGTAACTTCTCGACGATTTGAGATCCCGTAAGTCAGGAAAAATGGTTTTCACGAACATGTATGTCTGTTGGTATGTCTGTCTGTCGGTGTTTTGTCTGTATGTAGTTTAGTGACGCGATAACATTGGAAGACATTTTTAAATCAAAATTTTCTTTATTACACTTTTTTGTGGTCCAAAAAGACTGAAAAAAGTCAGTTTCGTTAGCCAGCTTTCTAGTCCCAATACTTGTGGTTTTAGCCATGAAAAATAAGAATGGAAAATTTGAAAATATAGCTTTCCCATGAAACCACACAAGATACGATAAACATTCCATTAACAAAATTATTACTTTCAGGAAGTTCTGCAAAATCCCCTCTAAACCTTTTTTGATAGAGATAATGGTTTTTGTTTTAAACGTGAAAAATACCATAAGAAAGTAAAAAATTCAAATTTATGACTGAACAACGCAAAATATAATAGAACGTCCAACAGTAAAGTTTCTCGCCTTTAAAAAACCTGCAAAACTCTTTTTAACCGGTTTTTGATAGCACCCATAATTTGGTCGTCGAACTGGAATTTTTACGTTCTGATCATTTATGATGGAAGGTATTAGATTTGTGTGAATTAAGACCTATCCAGTTTTCGTCAGTCGTTGACCTTTTAAGACCCCCTTAGTCGTGAAATGGTTTTTATGAACATTTCTGTTTCTTTTGAAGTAATTTTTTATCAGATTTTCCTTTGTTACACTGCACTCTTTTGTAGTGCAAAAAGACAGGTCATGTTTAATAGCCATTTTTTTAACACCAATATTTATGGTTTTCGCCATAAATTACTGCTTATGAAGAATATTGAAAAATGAGTTAATGAATAATTAATATGGAAATAATACTAGAGACTATAAGTGCTTTATTTTCAATATGTGAATAAGTAATCCCGGTCGTAGTAACAGGGCGCACTAGATTCGTGCAGCGGGCAGACTTTTATTTTCATATATTTTTTTTATTCTGATCTCTCACACTAACTTGAAAAAATTCTTGATAAAGAAATACTATGTAAACATGAATTTATTATGAAAAGGTCAGATGGCATATTTTAAGTCAAAAATATTTTTTTTATAGAAAAAAAAATGAAACGCTTTTTATGACTCAAGCGGTCTTAAAGCAGCGATTATATTACCTATTAATGTTTTTAGAATAAACATGTGTATATTATTGTAGACAATATGTAAAATAAATAAATAAATAGATCGAAATAAAATTAAAATAACGACAGTTGGTAGTGTAAAATTGGTTTATTTTTCAGAACTATTACAGGATTGACATTGACTTGAAATTTGACTTTAAAGACATAGGAGTGAGTATGGGACAGAAAATGTGTAATTTGTGATTTTATTTTGTAATGAATTTTCAATTGATTCTATTGAATCTTTATTTATTCTGATCATGTTTATCATCTTTATCATTTTGTTCATCTTTTTATTTGTTTTTACCTTTTTCTTTTTGTTTATCTTTTTTGTTTTGTTTCTCTTGTTCTATTTGTTTCTTTGTTTCTTTTTTTTTATCTTTTTTTTCTTGTTTTTCTTGTTCTTTTTGTTTCTTTTTTTCTTTTTTTTTATCTTTTTTTTCTTGTTTCTCTTTTTCTTTTTGTTTGTCTTTTTCTTTTTGTTTCTCTTTTATTTCTTGTTTCTCTTTTTCTTTCTGTTTCTCTTTTTCTTTTTGTTTCTCTTCTTTTTCTTGTTTCTCTTTTTCTTTTTGTTTATCTTTTTCTTTTTGTTTTGCTTTTTGTTTTCTCTTTTCTTTTTCTTGTTTCTTTTTTTTCTTTCTTTTCTTTCTTGTCTTTCTTTTCTTCTTATCGCTCTCAAATGCATGTGCATGGTTCATACGATGGTGCACAACTACATGACGAGCAGGATGGTGGTCTTCTTCACCACGGACATGGTTTCCGTGGTCAGGATGGACTCCACCATGACCACCACCAGATCCTACGTCATGATCATCATGTCGACCATGCCCGTGTCTATAGTCATCTTCATCATGATGATCGTATCCATCTTCACCATTTAATTGTTTTTTTAGTTTCTTATTTTTTTGATGCATTATTGTTCCTACAACTGCTGCTCCTCCTACTGCTCCTACTGCTCCTGCTGCTAATGAACTATGGTCGTTACCATCCGATGTTTTTCCATTAGAATCTCCTCCAGGTGATCCTCCACCTCCGCCAGAACCCCCTCCACCATCTCCGTCAGAACCTCCTCCATCATAACCTTCTCCACCACCTCCAGCTCCACCTCCTCCTCCACCACGTCCTCCTCCACCACCTCCTCCACTACCTCCTCCACCATCTTCGTCAGAACCTCCTCCACCACCTTCGTCGGAACCTCCTCCACCACTCCCTCTTCCTCCTCCACCATAACCTCCTCCTCCACCAGCTCCTTTTCCACCAGCTCCTTTTCCACCTGCTCCTCCCCTGTCTGCACCTCCCCCACCTGCTCCTCCTCCATCCTCTTCATCTTCTTGAGCACCGCCAAGGTCTGGAAAATAAAAATTTAAATCATCCATTAGATTTTTAAGAGGTACGTGAATAAAGATCCATGATAGTTTGATACTATAATGACAACATATTCAGGGACGCACTAGGGCGGGATTGAATCAGTTTAATCGCCGATAAATCGCACAGCAGTGGCCAAGAAAGGTACCTCTGGACTAACTAGGCTAATGTTAAAATTTCAATCCAATATACACAGATTATTGTTTGAATATAAGATAACTAATGTTTCATTCACTTGATACCAACGTTTTTTATTTTATTTTAATACTCCTATTTTGTGGAAACTATTTATATTTATTCAAAATATTACAAAAGCAGTAATGACACTCCTTGCAAGTATTATCCATAAGTTTTGAAATTTTCGTTTTCTTTTATAAGCAAATTACTAAGTGAATGTGCATCTTCAAAGTTACAAATAATCGTATTCCTTATTGTTCGATATTTTGTTTGGAATACAGGGTAATACAGGTCTGTCTGTCTAGTCTGTAGTCTGTAGTCTGTAGTCTGTAGGACTACCAGTACTGGTTTTATCTACCGAAAATGCTTTTTAAGAAATAAAAAATGCCATTTTCCAGGCAAACTATAAGAGATACGAAATAAATGTTTCAGAGCAAAATTGTTCATCTTAAAATGATGAGCAATTTTTCTTGATACCATTTTTCTTATGAGAAACATATTTTTTGTTTTATTCGTAAAAAATGCTATAAAAAATAAAAAAATTATATTTTTGGGTAAAACTATGCAAGATACAAAAAAGGCACTGTCTATGGTTACGGCATTTTCTGTAACGTTAGTCCTGAACGAGCTGGAAAAGGGGTTAGAGTTACGGGAAATTCCGTAACCATTGACACTGCGTACAAAGAAAGTTAAACAAACAAAAATTCTTCATCCGAAAAAGATCTGCAAATTTGTTGTTAATCATTTTTTCATAGGACGCGTATTTTTTTTCATCGTAAAAAATAACATTAAAACTTACAAAAATTAAATTTTTGGAAGACCAACACAAGATACGAAAAAAATGAATAGACAAAAGCTGTTCACCCATAAGAGATCTACAAATTTTTCTGAATTATTTGTTGAAGGGGCATGTCGTTTTTGTTTCAATCGCAAAAAATACATTATACATAAAAAAAATTAAATTTCTATAAAAACGGCATAAGATACAAAAAAAATGAATGAACAAAAGTTTTTCACCAAAAATAGATTGACAACAACAAAAATTGTTAGCCTGAATTAAATCTAAAAATTTGCTTTTGACCTTTTTTCTCATGTGACACGTGATGCTAATCTGTTAGTTAAAGCCGAAGGAGCTTCAACAAAAGAGAATTTACAGTCAATAAATTGCAGTTTTTGACTGTCTGACATTTAATTTTAGAAGTCATATGCAAAAATGTGGGGGAAGTACCATGATTAAGCGCATATCACGTGATAAATATACTATCAAGCGCAGAGCTCGAGATCCAACGAGCTGCCTAGGTTCACCGATATTCAGTGAGCGTAGAACTAGTATTTTCGGTGTGCCTAGAAACTTCTTATTTTATAAACAAATTCACAACTTGACAACTTATCAGCAAATGGATGTCGTTTTATTTAGAAAATCAACTGACAATTACTTAGAAACGACCTCACCCACTAGAAGACTTTATCAGGCAAGAATATTTTGTATTAATTTTAATGAATTTTATAATCTCATTATGATTTTTCTCAGTTCGAAGTCAGTAGATTTCATTTTCTTCGACGGTGTTAACTCTAAATAACTTGGAAAGAAAGCTTACTTATGGTTTTTTACCTTCGGATCAATTTGACTACAACATTTTTTTTACAGTGATTGGGAGATTACCTGCGAATTTAAAAAAAAAATATAAAAAATTTGGTTGCTTTTCTATAATTATAGAAATTGGATTTTCTTTACTTCAAACATTTTTATTTTAGAAGTATAATTGGTAATATGTGCCACATATTTTCAGAGAAAATTTAAATTTAAAAAAAATACAATTTTCGCATTTTTATCGGTAACAACGAAAGGTACGAAGAAATGTTAAGACAAAAGTTTACACATCTAGAAAAGTTCTACAACAAAAATATATCACATTCGCTTACGAAAGAAAATTATTTTAAAAAACTTTTCTCGGACTAAAAAATGTTTGAGCCCTCATAAACCTGATAGAATGCCTGTTTTATTAGGGTGGTCCAAAAATTCGACTTTTGATTTTCGGTGATCCATCCCCCACAATTTGTTCGTTTTCCGGAAAAATAAAAACCGTTTTCGAAAATATGGAAAAAAGAAGTACTTGTTATGAAGTTTTTGTAAATTAAAGTATGGTCAGCTCTTAAGAAATGTTCAAGAAATAATATCCACCCAATAACTTATAAGTTTCACCCGCCGATCCCTTTGTATTGTGCCCGTAAAATGCCTCAAAAAATAAAAAATAGCTGTTTTCTATCAAATTCATGCGAAAGACGGTATTTTTTGGAGTTTTTACAACATAAATAGTTTTTAATCGATAAGTGAAGGGTTTTCAAGTATTTTAAAAATAATTTTGAATTTTTTAAATAATCATTATTATTTAAACAATTTTTCTACTGTAAGTCATGAAAAGTTACTATCGTTTGGGATAAATGATAAAAGGTTGAGGAATGTCAACAGTAGTACTTCTTGTTTATCATATTTGGTCATTATTTAAACAATTTTCATTTGTTTAAAAAAAATTTTTCTTAAAAATCGTACAAAGATATTATTTTCTGGAATTGATAACACAATTAACGAATATTGAAAGTAATATATTTGTTAAAGATATTTGTTAATTATTTAGGCAATTGTCATTTCTTTGAAGACTTTTCTACCGTATAAATCTTGAAAAGTTTTTTTTTCTGCGATTAATGATACAATTAACGAATATTAGGAGTAATGTTTTGTTTTGAGATTTTTTTTCAATTACTTACACAATTCATAGTCACTCACTTGCTCCTTTTATGGGGATGGTGAGGAAAAGTCTAGTTTCCTTGAATTCCCTATATTGTTTAAAGAATTAAATTCAATGGCTCTAAGAAAAGTGTAGTCCCTTTTTTCTTAGAATCACGCCTTTGTTGCTGTTTTATTTTCATACTTTAGGAAAGATCTACATGAAAATTATTTTAAATTCACAGTTTTCAGTAACCTAGGAGGGGGGAGGGGTGATTCTAAAAAGAAAAAAAAATGCTTCACACCAAAGCAATCTAATTCAATTGTTTAAACAATATATGATGTACGTTCTAAGATAAGGAAATACTGAATAATAAGCGACTGGTAGTGTAAGAGATTCAAAATAACGAGACTTTTCTCCACGTTCCCTGTGAAAAGGAGCGAGAGTATAAATATTAATTGTTTAAATAATTGCTAAATATCTTCAACAAAAAAATTACTAATATTAAAATTCGTTAATTTTATCATTACTTCCAGAGAAGAATGACTGTTTATGATTTACAAGGGGAAAAAATTATTTAGGCAAATAAAAACGGTTTAACTACTGAAAAGGGTTTAAGTGAATGAAAATTGTTGAAATAAATGGAAATTGTTGAAAAAATTACTGAGTATCGTTAGGAACAAAAATATAACTCTTAACATCTGTTAACTTTGTCATTAATTCCAGAAAATAACTGTTTACGCTTTACAGGAGAACTAATTCTTTCGAAAAATAAAAATCGTTTAAATAATTACTGAATACCCTTAGAAAATATATCAATCTCAAAATTGATTAATTGTGTCATAATTCCAGAAAATAATATCTTTTTAAGATTTTAAGGAGATCAAATTGTTGAAACAAATAAAAATTGTTTATAATATAACAAAATATGTTAAATAATTGTTTTAAAAAATTTTAATTATTTGAAATATACTTGAAATTCAGTCAATTATTTATTAAAAATAATTCCTGTCGAAAAAATTCCAAAGAATACCATCTTTGGCATAAATTTGATAGAAAACAGCTATTTTGCATTTTTTGGGGCACATTTTTGGCACAAGAAGAGGGTATTTGAGGGGGAAGGTGTTGAAATTAAAAGTTATTATGTAGAAATTATTCCTTTTAAATTCCTTAAGAGGTGACTATACTTTAATTCACAAAAAGTGTATAACAAGTACCTTATGTTTTCATTTTTTCAAAAACCCGGCTTTCCCCATTCAAAACGTTGATTTGGAAAATCAAAATTTAAATTGCATGACTTTGAAGACCTCCAAATGCGTATGGGGTTTCAAATGCACTCATATGCACAATGAAAATTTTTTGAATATCTTGAAAATTGCCCCATACGAAAGTTCCTTCTTCATTGCGGATTAAGAACTTTTTATTTTGGTGGTCGTCACTTTGCAAAATTTCATGACCTTCATATATTGGGCAGTTTTCAAGATATTCAGAAAATTTTTATGTCACATATGAGCGCATTTGAAACCCCATACAACAGTCCCTACATCACTGCGGATTAAAAACTTTTCATTTTGGCGGTCGTCACTTTGCAAAATGTTATGACCTCTTTATCCTGGGCAATTTTGAAAATATTCAAAAAAATTTCATGGCGCATATGAGCGCATGTGAAACCCCATACGAAGGTCCCTTCATCACTGCGGATTAGAAACATTTTATTTTGGTGGTCATCACTTAGCCAAATGTTATGACCTCCATATCTTGGGCAATTTTCAACATATTCAAAAAATTTAAAGCTTTTTCGGGTTTCAATCGTGTGCAAAACTACGAAACTTGCCGACGTTTCGTGAACATTGCAGTATTCATCTGGAACTAGTTTCGGACTATACGTCTCAAGGTTTTTTAGCCGCTTATCAGCGCTTTGCATCCCGTCGTGGAATGCCTACTCATATTTATAGCGATAATGGAACAACTTTTCAGGGTGCTGATCGAGAGTTAAGAAATAACCTAAAACAATTACGTCGAGATCCTGATTTGCTCAATAGCTTATCTATCGAAGGCACGTCTTGGCATTTTATTCCCCCTGCAGCTCCTAATTTTGGAGGGTTATGGGAGGCAGGTGTCAAGAGTTTGAAACATCACTTACGTAGATGTGTGGGCGCTCACACCCTAACTTTCGAAGAATTCACAACTACTCTCTCTAGAATCGAGGCCTGTCTTAATTCACGACCTATAGGTCCGCATTCTGATGAACCTGATGACCTTTCTTATCTTACTCCAGGACACTTTTTAATAGGTGCTCCTCTTACGAGTCCTCCTGAACCCTCTGTTGAGCTGATTCCTGAAAATAGATTAACTCGCTGGCAAATAGTACAACGCATATCTCAAATATTTTGGCGCAGGTGGAATGTGGAGTACCTACACTCCTTACAACAACGTTATAAGTGGAGAAGTCCTCATAATAATATTAAAATTGGTTCAATGGTACTTATGAGACACGATGCTCTCGCTCCGTCTAAATGGCAACTAGGTCGCATTATAAAATCTTACGCGGGAAAGGATGGACTGATTCGAACAGTTAGAATCAAGACTGCCACTTCTGAATACGATCGACCTATATCAAAAGTTTGTCTCTTGCCTCTTTCGTCAGTGGGAGCTGCCGAGTTGGCCAACAATCTTAAATAAGTTAGGTTATTAAATTTCACTAAGTGTTAACAAAATGTTATTTCTTGAATTGCAAAATGTGTTAATATACAATTTTGAATTAGAATACTCAATAGCGGGCGGCATTTGAAAAAAAGGGCGGTCTAATGTTCCCTTTACTAGTTAAGAACTCTGATTAGTTTACGCATTATTATTGTGTTGCCTCAGCATCACAAAGCGGGCGGTATGTTCAGAGTGTGCAAAGAGAGCAATAGAATTTAACTTTGAGGATTGTGTACATTTGTGAATATGACGAATAACAGGAGATTCGTGTGTGTTTGCGCGACGAGCTCGTTTAGTTAGTAAGCGAAAGACCGGGCCTTAGTTATGAAACTTTTTTTAAAAGAAACGATTGAGACTATTCAACAGAAGAAATTCCTGGTTTTATGCATCCATTAAATTCTGAATATAAAATAAAGAAACAAAAAAAATATAGGAAAAATATATTGAAAAAAATCTTATAAATAATGGAATAGAATATAAAAATATATTACGTCCTTCCAAGACAGCATTTCTGATCATAGCAACGAGATCAGGCTGGTTGGTGGTAGCCGTTGCTGCTGAGGAGCAGGAGCGTGAGGGGAAGAAGTACGGACTACCATCGACGACCACAGAGGTGTCGCTGAAACTTTGCCCTTTGCATTTTATGCAGAAGAAATCTGTTTGATTAAAAAAAGTGTAAGAAAAACTCGCGCAGACGCACTTGTCAATTAGCAGGTTCTCTAGGTAGCCTGCTACAACTTTTTTGGAAAGACCATTTCGCTGGCGCCACCACCCACGCAAATTTAACTTTTCTTGGGCCAAATATTAAGTGCAGAATTCGTTCATATTTGTTGGACCTAAATTAGAATTTGTGCAACACCGGAAGTCCTTGATTTCTCAAAAAAATACTGGCGGGGCCAGTGAAATATTTCGCTGGCCTCGTGCATCATTTTCGTCTTAATTTGTTCAGATTTGTGCAACAAACTTCAACTCTTAAAAATCACCCCCTATACGGCAAACACCATGGCGGGGCCAGCGAAATATTTCAACAGCCCCGACATTGTCCAAAATCAACTTTATATGGGCGCATTATTTTCGTCTTAATTTGTTCAAACTTGTGCAACAATCTTCAAACCCTAAAAACTACCCCCCATGCGGCAAACACCAAGCCGGGGCCAGCGAAATATTTCGCCAGCCCCAACATTGTCCAAAATGAACCTTATATGGGCACATTATTTTCGTCTTAATTTGTTCCAATTTGTGCAACAAATTTCAACCCCTACAAATTATCCCCTATGCGGCAAACACCATGGCGGGGCCAGCGAAATATTTCACCAGCCCCTACATTTTCCAAAATTAACTTTATATGGGTGCATTATTTTCATCATAATTTGTTCAGATTTGTGCAATCAACATCAACCCCTAAAAACTACCCCCTGTGACGCAAACGTCACGGCGGGGCAGGCGAAATATTTTGCCAGCCCCGACAATGTCCAAAATAAACTTTATATCAGATCAATCTTTTGCTCTCAATTTTTTCAAATTTGTGCAACCAACTTCAACCCCTAAGAACTATTCCCTATGCGGCAAATGACATAGCCGGGTCAGCGAAAGATTTCGCCAGCCAGCCCCGACATTTCCCAAAATGAACATTATATGGGCCTAATTTTTTCATCTGAATTTGTTCAAATATGTGCAACAAACTTCAACCCTCAAAAACTACCCTCTGTGAGGCCAACCTCTCTGAGGCCAGAAAATGTTTTAAAAGAAAATAATCACCTAGATCAACTTGAGAATACTCTAGGTTAAGTTCACAAGCCCACTCTTTGGAAATATTTGCGTTAAAATACCAGGGGTGGATTCTAAGGGTTGTTGAATATTATTGTTAAATTTAAACCTTAACCTGGAGTTTTATGAGGTGACCAGAGTAATTATTTTCACTTGAAAAATTTTCTGACTTTTTTACTTGCAGACCTTTGGAATGTTTTCGTTAAAACAACTAGGGATGGATTCTATGGGTTGTCCAATATTATTGTTGGATTTCAAACTTAACCTGGAGTTTTTGAAGGTGATATGAGTGATTATTTTCACTTGAAAATTTTGCAGGCTTTTTTACTTGGAGACGTTTGGAATGTTTTCGTTAAAACAACCAGAGGTAGATTCTAAGGGTTGTTGATTATTACTGTTGGATTTAAAACTTAACCTGGAGTTTTGTAGAGGTGACCTGAGTGACTATTCGACCCTAAAAAAATGTCTGGCTTTTTTACTAGCAGACCTTCGGAATGTTTTCGTTAAAACAACTAGGGGTGGCTTCTAAGGGTTGTCGAATATTATTGTAGCCCTGCTATGTCGCTTGCCTCACAGGGGGTAGATTTTAGGGGTTGAAGTTAGCTACACAAATTTGAATAAATTGATAGTAAAAGTTTGAGCCCACATAAATTTGATTTTGGACATAGTCGGGGCTGGCGAAATATTGCACAAATTTCAACAAAGTACGACGAAGGTAATGCTCCCACATTAAGGGTGTGCAAAAAGTTCGAAACTCGAGCTCGAGCATGCTCGAAATTTTGAGTTCTCGAAATTTTCGAGAACTCGTATAGTTGCACATTTTTGTACATACCTTTTTTACACTTTTCAGTCTGCAAAGAACACCAAAATTTTTAAATTCACGTCCTGTAATTTTCTCGCCAATTAGGCATTTAACAAATCTCAGTGTTCTAATGTTTCTAGGAAGTAATGTCAAAGCTTATTTGAGAAGTCAAGGTAATAAAAACAAATAATAATTAAACCTCTTTAAATAGCTGATTTAAAAAAAAATCTAATGTCTCCTATCAAATAATAATTTAAAATAAAATGACGAATGTAGACAAAGAGAATGAAGTCTCCGATGAAGCTATACCTCATAGTGGGTAATTGAAAAAACTGCATCGAAGTTGCCAGAAAATGTTTGACCAACAACATCGCAAGTTTTAAAAATTTTCTTCCACCATCATACAGTGCAGAAACGAACAATTTCGCAAAGTGCCAATATTGTCTCAGAAGCAGTAATCAATACATGGAATAAAGTTTGCTTTCCAGCAGAATTTGGACCTGCAGTAGTCAAGAAGATAAAATCTTTATTTTAAGACCATGAATATCTACGTAAAAAAAGGTAGGAAATCATCTACTTTTGAGAAAAATTTGAAGGATTTTGTTGGAAGTATGCAAATTTTGTTTGGTATAACGCATCAAGATGCTGAAAAATTAATAAAATTTGAAGAATGTAAAGCTTCTTTAAAATATCAACGTGAAATGAGAGTTAAGCCGATATAAAATGTATGTCAGGACATTTAGGGGCGTAAAGAGTGTTTGCAAAAGAGAAAATATGTGATAGAAGAAAGAAACCAACGAGAATGTGCGAGAAAGGAAGAAGTGAGTACTTCATATGAACTATATTCTCCTTTGACTGACACATTAATTGTCGAGAAGGACGAAAATAACGAGAAATTTACAGGAATTTCGAAATACTGAAAAAAAAACAGAAAGAAAGAAATATCTAAGTCAACGTTAACTGAATTTGAGTTACCAGACACATGTAGTCCTGCGAAAAAAACGCATTTTACAGAAAGTAATTTTCATGCCGTCATCACATCCACGAACTGATAGTAGGTGGTGTTTTCACATCATTGTTTGGACCATCTGACGGTCCAAAAATTCCTATTTTTATGAGATTTCAAAATTTGTGGACAAAAATAAATAAAGAAAAATTTAGAACTTTAACCGATTCCCGAATGAATTTACCTTTTGTACAAGAACTCAGAAAAAACGTCACACAGATTCTTCAGAATATTCTACAACGAAAAGAAAAGTCTTATCTACCACGAGGCGATTATAAAGAGATGATAGAGCTTTGTCTGCTAGTGTTAGGTGATTCAGTTGGAAATAAGAAGTACTGCTTTAAAATTCCTGGTGCTTACCACCCAGCTCGATGAATATCAAAAGTGATCTATTTCTTAAAAACTTATCTTTTTCGTGATCAATTTTATCTGACTGCCAAAATAAAACAAGAAATCTTACACAATTTTGTATGTTTGCATCACTTATCTATGTGAAAGCTTGGTTATCGTGTTCCAAAACAAGCGATACACCTGCTAAAGATTGGCTCTTATTCCGCCAGCTGAAGCAATATGCATGTGTGAACAAAGTTTTCTCAGGCATAGCTATAACGAAGTTTAAAAATCACTAATAGTATCTTGGTCCAGAATTAGTCTCGTTAGCTTTGTTTACTAATGAAGTAACTATTAAAGACAAACGGAAATTAGTGGCAAACTTGAAACTTCTAGAAGAAAATTCGACTACACGAAGAATTAAACTTGAAAATTTCAAAGGATTAGAAAACAAAGCATTTCCTGATCTTGTAGATTCGTCCTCTGTCTCAGCTTTGTTGCGATGACACTAATTACATTTTAAATTCGGGCCCGTAAACTTGGACCACATGTGAAAGATTTCAGCAGCTAAAAAGAAAGATCGACTCTTAAAAAGTTGTTAATGATGTCGCTGAGCGTTCTGTAGCTCTTATGCAACCTTGAATGTAGACTATTAAGAAGACAGAAGCAGAAAAGCAAAATCAAATTCATGTGATAGAGGACAACAGAAAACGAATGACCAATGTAACTAAGAGAAATTTAAGCGTTTATCAACCTTGTGTGTAATATGGTAATTATGGCATTTTTAGGAGTAAAAAGTAAATAAATACAAAACAAAAATAACTGCTGTCTACTGAAATAATATTTTTTCAGCGTACGAAATACTATATCACCTATTTTATAGGAATAAATATAAGTATATATTTAAATAAAATAATTTTGCTTTCGCCACCTGTACACATTATTCGATTTTAATTTTCTTTTTGAAAATATTTTTTTGTCGCAAAAGGAACAATTTAGGCCGTTGTGCGCATTGGAATTCAATAATTACTTTTTTTTTGGACCACCCTAATATATATATATGGAAAAGGGGCTATATAAGCGGAACGCCTACTGAGCCGCAGCCAGGACAAGCCGGCACCAGAGAAAGAGAGGTGACACTGAGAACAACCGCGAGCGTACGCGTCCCTGATTCAGTGTGTGATTGTCTACATAACATCTGGCAGGACTTTTACTGCCACACTGAACAAGTCAAAGCTACTGACCATCGGGCAGCATATTGTTGACAGAATACGAATACTATCTAACGCTAGAAGAAGTCTAGAGCGGAGAGAGAGGTGGGTCAGAGAAAATCAATAGTTTTTGTCTGACCCATCTCGACATCAGACCCACCAGCATCTGGCCCGCATTTTCACCTCATATTTAAAGTCGAAAAAGCCTATTCCGGAGTGGTGCACAGTGCTCCTGCCGAAGACGGGAAAATTAGCTGACCCTAAGAATTACAGGCCAATAGCTTATCTGAACACACTGTATAAGATCATCACAGCTATCCTAAATGATAGGATTGTTCGAACAATTGGATGTCGGGAGAACCTGCTCATCGATAGATGTGTCTGTAAAGACGAAGCATCCTATCAGCGTTAATTATAGATGGCCTGGATTGATTACCGAAAAGCTTTCGATTCAACCTCGAATGGACTTATCATCTGTCTGTTGGAAAGCTTGAAGGTTCTTCCACACATCGTGAGGTGTATAGAGAGATTAATGCCGCTTTGGAAAACCAGATTTACTATTTCATCTGAAAAACATCGTGTGACCATGAACAGTGTCACCTTTCAGAGAGTTGTGTTCTAGGATGATGATGACATGGATGACATGGATGATTTTAAGATATATGCTAAAAATAAAGAGAAACTACATCTAGCTCTAGACATTGTCAAAGAGTACACTCAAGAGACTGGAATAGAGTTCGGGTTAGAGAAATGCACCAAGGTTTATTAGAAGAAAGGAAAATTTAATAGCATCCGCGAAGACCGTGAGCTCGTCGACAGAAGCGCTATACGACACCTTGGCGCTGGAGAGAACTATACATACCTAGGCGTGCCACAAAGCCGCATTCTGAACGTGACATCTATAAAGGATGCTCTTCTATGCAGATACTAACGTCTCGTCCGACGGGAATGGTCTTCCGAAATGTCGGCAAGGAACAAAGTATCTGCGACGAACATGCTTGCCGTCACAGTAGTGTTCTATTCATTTGGAGTGGTTCCATTGACGGAGAAAGAGCTTAGATCTGTCGATATAGGGTCCCGAAGGGTAATGCACATGAACAAAAGCATGCATGTTAAGTCTACTATTCCGCGACTTTACATCTCACGCCGTCAAGGTGGGCGCGGATTACTGAATCTTGAATGTCTTTATAACAGAATTATTCTGGGTACAGCACATATAGTCGTAAATGGACAAGACCCTCTTCTTAAAATGGGCAGAAAACACGAAGAAGTGGGCAAAGGGGCGTATTAGGGGTGAGAAAAATGCATCCAATCTTATCCATATCGAGTATTCACTCCTGAAGGCCCGGATTAAAAAACATTCCCGATGACAGCTGCAGAGCGTGTCATGCACACCCCGAGCATCTAGGACATATACTATCTAGTTATCCAACTCATGCGGGAACGACCTAAATCCAAAGGCACAATGCAGCACTAAGAGTGCTTTATTACCATCTCTGTCACTCTTACGGTATTAGCCCAAATACCGCTCCGCTAAGCGCTCCGAGGGAAATAGTCAATTCTCAAAAATGAGAAGTGCCGCATATACTGGAACTTCATGTTCTCGACTATTGTTTCTGTTGCGCACTCGAGGCTTGACATAGTTCTCCTTGACTTCGAAAAACGAACCATGTTCGTTATCGAATTTTCGACACCAGCTGAAAAAAACGTCATAGCCAAGGAGAAATAGCCTGAAAAGCATCCCTGCGTATCAACAAAATGCTGAGACACTTGCAGTTAGAATGCAGAAGGCGATCGTCCTTGGATCGCTCCGTGTCCTCTGGGTGCACGAGACTTTTGCCGGATCATCGTATTGAATTCGTTGCAGACTGTAACCACTTATCTCACGGTTGTGAGACGTGGTTCAAACTGAAATTTTACCGCGATTTTGCTGGGAGCGGGTTGCAGTTTTTCAGATTAGCACCCGCTCCCGGCAAAATCCTGCGGTTGTCCTTATGACAAACTTTTAACTATATATATAATATGTATATTTTCGTAATATTTTTTTTTATTTTATCCTACTAAGAAAGATGAGTGCTATTAAAACATATATTGCATCAGCCTTCAAAAAGACATAGTATAAATGGAAAAGTATTGATAATATTCTTTCTGCCATCGAAATAAATCAAATAAAAACCCCGGAGAAGGCCTCAACAAACTGATTAATTCTATCATCCGAAAAAAATGTATATGTTTGATCATATTATCGACTGAATTTATGGCAGATTTACCGTCAGAGTATTTTTCAACCATTATCTCGGTCGCTGTTACAAAATATCACCCATCTATACTGTAGTAATTCAATTAATGTTGCAATTGTTATATTTAACGACGTTTTTTACCATGTAAATTTGTAAAATTTATCTGCATAATACCATTTATTTAATAGGAAAGACTTATTTATTGCAAAGAAGAATTAAAATCGCTGTCCAGGTGAATGCCGTTGCCCCGGTATACCCTACTGAAGCAGGGCTCTCTTTTGGCAAGCGGACATTCACAAATAATGTTTTGTTATCTCACAAAAAAGAATCACTTACATGGATCCAGGTTCGATTCCAGGTCCTCGAATAAGGAAGGGTACTCTAACATCGAATTCGAATGGGAAACTTTTTCCCTTGATAAGTCCAAATTGTCCCAGATGATATCCGTGATCAGACGTATAAATTATATACGTATTATCCAACTCACCCAGATCTTTCAATTCTTGATAAATCTGAAACAAAGTCTATTCAATAAATCATTGCAACAATTTTTTATTTAATTTTAACTTCATATGTCACTGTTTTAAAATTATACAAACTTGCGATTTCGTAATACGTATATTAAATTAAAATTTAGTTAGAGATAACTCACCCTATCAACTGCAGCATCGACACTTTGAAGAGTCTGAAGTCTTTTTGTCATCAAGAGATCAGTAAATTGCTTATGAATTGGTTGCATTTTTTGTGTCACTTGTAAAATCCACTGCTTATCAGGATTTGGAGCATAATCATATGCTGGAGTACTGAAACAAAAATATTTTATTAACTAAATAAGCAGAGATTAAAAAAAAAATGTAAAAATATTATGTTTTTGTCAATATGACTGATTCGATTTCATATCATGCCAATTTCATTCACATTTATTTATACATTGTTATATAAATAATATTGTCGATCACTTATCTTAATAGTAAAAAGTATTTACGTATACTTGAGTACTTCTCTGAACTTCTACTGTAAGAAACAATAAATTCTCAAAAGAAAATATTGTATGCTTTTCATTGTTCGCGATTTGTGAAACGATTTGTAAAACCAAAGATATTAAGCCCTAGATACGGCAAGAGATTAGCTCTACCACATACCGGTAGTTAGCGCAGCAGGCAAGTTTGTGTTTTGCATATATATATAACTGACGGGCCTATGACAAAGCCACCGAACGCGTCCTCGGGTTGCGGATAGAGGGTCCCTGTACCAAGGGTTTCTGAATTTTCAATCTTGATTCGCGTTTGTTTCGTTTTTGTTGTTTTCTTTTTTCTCCATCCCCGCCCTAAGTTTATTTTGAAGACTAAAAGGTAATGATCAGTATTGCATTCGGATCCCCTCATGACTCTTGTATCTTTAACTAGTTCCCTTAGTCCTTCATCCGCAATAATTGACAAGAAATAAAAGTTACTCACTGAACAATAACGTACCCTAAGGTGTCATAATTGGAGGAAAATTTCAATACTGAACAGAAATTATTTAAAACATTTTTTTACCCCCTCCACGTTCAGTTTTTCACGTTACGCAATGCAGCATATAGATTTGAAAAATTAACCTTTATTATAAATAAAGCTATAAGTTACATCGAAAAAGTGAATATACTCCTAGATTCACCTCGGTAATATACCGACGCATTTTTTTCATTTTTGGAAAAAGCATTATTTGAACAATCATATTGTTTATAATTTTTAGGTATTTATTTTACAATAATGGGAGAGAAATAAAAGTTCCTCACTGAAACATAACGTACCCTAAGAAATCATAATGGGAATAAAATTTTGAATACTGAAAAATAGTTAGTTTAAACTTTGTTTTTACCCCCTCCACCTTCACTCCTTAACGTTTCGCGATGCAGCATCTCAATTTGAAAAATTAACCTGTATTATAATTAAAAGTATATGTTCTCTCGAAAAAGTGAAGATAGCCCTAGATCAATCTCGGCAATATCTCCAGGTGATTTTTTCATTTTTCGAAAAAGTTATTATTTTAACATTTATATTGTTTATAGTTTTTAGGAATCTATTCAACAATAATCAAAAAGAAATAAAGTTCGTCAGTGGAATATAACGTACCCTAAGGTACCATAATTCAAAAAAAATTCAATACAGAAACAAGTTAGTTGAAAAATTGTTTTTACCCCCTCCGCGCTCACTCCTTCACGTTACGCCATGCTGCATATTGATTTGAAAAAGGAACTTTTATTATAAATATAACTATAAGTCCCATCTAAAAAGTGAATCTTCTCCTGGATTCATCTCGGCAGTATATCTAGGTGCTTTTTTAATGTTTGAAAAAAGTATTTATTTGAACAATTATATTGTTTATAATTTTGAGTAATTTATTCAACAATAATGAAAAAGAAACAAAATTTACTCACTCAAACATAACATACCCTAAGAAATCATGATTGTACAAAAATTTTGAATACTGAAAAATAGTTAGTTTAAACATTGTTTCACCCCCTCCACCTTCACTCCTTAACGTTTCGCCATGCAGCATATAGATTTGAAAAATTAACCTTTATTATAAATAAAAGTATATGTTCTCTCGAAAAAGTGAAGATACCCCTCGATTCATCTCGTCAATATCTCCAGGTATTTTTTCCATTTTTTGAAAAAAGACATTTTTTAAACAATTATATTGTTTATAATTTTTAGGAATTCATTTAAGTATAATGGAAATAAATAAAAGTTACTTACTGAAACATAACGTACCATAAGGTATCATAATTGGAACAAAATTTTGAATACTGAAAAAAAGATAGCTTAAACATTGTTTTTAATCCCTCCACGTCCACCCCTTCACGTTTCCTTTATCATATACATATATACATATTATTATATACCTATATACCTGCTCAGTATAGACGCAACCAAGAAATGTACTGTGTTCACGCGTTCATGTTAAAGTGACAGATAATCGTAAAATTCACGAAGTATTATATATTTTTAACTACTACAAGCTCACAAATTGTTACTTCTGATCCGCGTAAGAGGTATGGCCACATATATACCTGTTCGGTATTGAACCAATCTAAAAATGGCCTGTGTTCGCGCGTTCATGTGACAGTGACAGATAATCGTAAAATTCACGAAATATAATATTTTTTTAACTATGACAAGCTCACAAATTGTTATTTCTGATACGGATAAGCGGTAAAGAAAATGTATATTGGATCCAAATATATACCTCCTCAGTATAGACATAATCAAAGAATGTCATGTGTTCGCGCGTTCATGTGAGAGTGACAGATCATTGTCAAAATCACGGAATATTATATATTTTTAACTATTACAAGTTCACAAATTGATATTTTTGATCCTGATAAGCGGTAAAAACGCATATTGTATCCATATATATTCCCGCTCTGTATGGACCCTATGAAAAAATGGCCTGTGTTCGCGCGGTCATGTTAAATAGACAGATAATCGTAAAAATCACGAAATATTAAATATTTTTATCTATTAAAAGCTCACAAGTTGTTATTTCTGATCAGTATGAGAGGTAAAAGATGCATATGGTATACAACCATATACCTGCTCAGTATAGACCCAATAAAAAAATGTCCTGTGTACGCACGTGTATGTTAAGGTGACAGATAATCGTAAAATTTACGAAATATTAGATATATTTAACTACTGCAAGCTCACAAATTGTTATATCTGATCCGCATAAGCGGTATATAATGCATATTGTATACACACATATACCTGCTTAAGATAGACCCAATCAACAAATATCCCGTGTTCGCGCGTTCATGATAATGTGACAGATATTCGTAAAAAACACGAAATATTATATTTTCATAACTATGACAAGCT